>CAMZJU010000073.1:0-132959 GCA_947311025.1 Lypha dubia
CCTACGAGCCGTTCCCGAGTAATCACACCTTCTCCAAATTGGCCAAAAAAAAAACGTTGCTGATTTTTCCTTGAAAATACACTAAAAATCCTACGAGCCGTTCCCGAGTAATCACACCTTCTCCAAATTGGCCAAAAAAAGCGTTGCTGATTTTTCCTGGAAAATACACTAAAAAACCTACGAGCCGTTCCCGAGTAATCACACCTTCTCCAAATTGGCCAAAAAAAAGCGTTGCTGATTTTTCCTGGAAAATACACTAAAAATCTTACGAGCCGTTTCCGAGTAATCACACCTTCTCCAAATTGGCCAAAAAAAGCGTTGTTGATTTTTCCTGGAAAATACACTAAAAATCCTACGAGCAGTTCCCGAGTAATCACACCTTCTCCAAATTGGCAAAAAAAAGCGTTGCTGATTTTTCCTGGAAAATACACTAAAAATCCTACGAGCAGTTCCCGAGTAATCCCATCTTCTCCAAATTGGCCAAAAAAAGCGTTGTTGATTTTTCCTGGAAAATACACTAAAAATCCTACGAGCCGTTCCCGAGTAATCACACCATCTCCAAATTTGCCAAAAAAAAGCGTTGCTGATTTTTCCTGGAAAAAACATCAAAAATCTTACGAGCCGTTCCCGAGTAATCCCATCTTCTCCAAATTGGCCAAAAAAAAGCGTTGCTGATTTTTCCTGGAAAATACACTAAAAAACCTACGAGCCGTTCCCGAGTAATCCCATCTTCTCCAAATTGGCCAAAAAAAAACGTTGCTGATTTTTCCTGGAAAATACACTAAAAATCTTACGAGCCGTTCCCGAGTAATCACACCTTCTCCAAATTGGCCAAAAAAAGCGTTGCTGATTTTTCCTGGAAAAAACATCAAAAATCTTACGAGCCGTTCCCGAGTAATCACACCTTCTCCAAATTGGCAAAAAAAAAGCGTTGTTGATTTTTCCTGGAAAATACACTAAAAATCTTACGAGCCGTTCCCGAGTAATCCCATCTTCTCCAAATTGGCCAAAAAAAGCGTTGCTGATTTTTCCTGGAAAATACACTAAAAATCCTACGAGCAGTTCCCGAGTAATCACACCTTCTCCAAATTGGCCAAAAAAAAGCGTTGCTGATTTTTCCTGGAAAATACACTAAAAATCCTACGAGCCGTTCCCGAGTAATCACACCTTCTCCAAATTGGCCAAAAAAAGCGTTGTTGATTTTTCCTGGAAAATACACTAAAAAACCTACGAGCCGTTCCCGAGTAATCACACCTTCTCCAAATTAGAAAAAAAAGCGTTGCTGATTTTTCCTGGAAAATACACTAAAAATCCTACGAGCCGTTCCCGAGTAATCACACCTTCTCCAAATTGGCCAAAAAAAGCGTTGTTGATTTTTCCTGGAAAAAACATCAAAAATCTTACGAGCCGTTCCCGAGTAATCACACCTTCTCCAAATTGGCCAAAAAAAAGCGTTGCTGATTTTTCCTGGAAAATACACTAAAAATCTTACGAGCCGTTCCCGAGTAATCACACCTTCTCCAAATTGGCCAAAAAAAAGCGTTGCTGATTTTTCCTGGAAAATACACTAAAAATCCTACGAGCCGTTCCCGAGTAATCACAGCTTCTCCAAATTGGCCAAAAAAAGCGTTGTTGATTTTTCCTGGAAATTACACTAAAAATCTTACGAGCCGTTCCCGAGTAATCACACCTTCTCCAAATTGGCCAAAAAAAGCGTTGCTGATTTTTCCTGGAAAATACACTAAAAAACCTACGAGCCGTTCCCGAGTAATCGCACCTTCTCCAAATTGGCCAAAAAAAGCGTTGCTGATTTTTCCTGGAAAATACACTAAAAATCCTACGAGCAGTTCCCGAGTAATCACACCTTCTCCAAATTGGCCAAAAAAAGCGTTGCTGATTTTTCCTGGAAAATACACTAAAAAACCTACGAGCCGTTCCCGAGTAATCACACCTTCTCCAAATTGGCCAAAAAAAGCGTTGCTGATTTTTCCTGGAAAAAACATCAAAAATCTTACGAGCCGTTCCCGAGTAATCACACCTTCTCCAAATTGGCCAAAAAAAAGCGTTGCTGATTTTTCCTGGAAAATACACTAAAAATCCTACGAGCCGTTCCCGAGTAATCACACCTTTTCCAAATTGGCCAAAAAAAGCGTTGCTGATTTTTCCTGGAAAATACACTAAAAAACCTACGAGCCGTTCCCGAGTAATCACACCTTCTCCAAATTGGCCAAAAAAAGCGTTGCTGATTTTTCCTGGAAAAAACATCAAAATCTTACGAGCCGTTCCCGAGTAATCACACCTTCTCCAAATTGGCCAAAAAAAGCGTTGCTGATTTTTCCTGGAAAATACACTAAAAAACCTACGAGCCGTTCCCGAGTAATCACACCTTCTCCAAATTGGCCAAAAAAAGCGTTGCTGATTTTTCCTGGAAAAAACATCAAAAAACCTACGAGCCGTTCCCGAGTAATCCCATCTTCTCCAAATTAGAAAAAAAAGCGTTGCTGATTTTTCCTGGAAAATACACTAAAAATCCTACGAGCCGTTCCCGAGTAATCACACCTTCTCCAAATTGGCCAAAAAAAGCGTTGTTGATTTTTCCTGGAAAATACACTAAAAATCTTACGAGCCGTTCCCGAGTAATCCCATCTTCTCCAAATTGGCCAAAAAAAAGCGTTGCTGATTTTTCCTGGAAAATACACTAAAAATCTTACGAGCCGTTCCCGAGTAATCACACTTTCTCCAAATTGGCAAAAAAAAGCGTTGCTGATTTTTCCTGGAAAATACACTAAAAAACCTACGAGCCGTTCCCGAGTAATCCCATCTTCTCCAAATTAGAAAAAAAAGCGTTGCTGATTTTTCCTGGAAAATACACTAAAAAACCTACGAGCCGTTCCCGAGTAATCACAGCTTCTCCAAATTGGCCAAAAAAAAGCGTTGCTGATTTTTCCTGGAAAATACACTAAAAAACCTACGAGCCGTTCCCGAGTAATCCCATCTTCTCCAAATTAGAAAAAAAAGCGTTGCTGATTTTTCCTGGAAAATACACTAAAAAACCTACGAGCCGTTCCCGAGTAATCACACCTTCTCCAAATTGGCCAAAAAAAGCGTTGCACATTTTTCCTGGAAAATACACTAAAAATCTTACGAGCAGTTCCCGAGTAATCCCATCTTCTCCAAATTGGCCAAAAAAAAGCGTTGCTGATTTTTCCTGGAAAATACACTAAAAATCCTACGAGCCGTTCCCGAGTAATCCCATCTTCTCCAAATTGGCCAAAAAAAGCGTTGCTGATTTTTCCTGGAAAATACACTAAAAATCTTACGAGCCGTTCCCGAGTAATCACAGCTTCTCCAAATTGGCCAAAAAAAAAGCGTTGCTATTTTTCCTGGAAAATACACTAAAAATCTTACGAGCCGTTCCCGAGTAATCACACCTTCTCCAAATTGGCCAAAAAAAGCGTTGCACATTTTTCCTGGAAAATACACTAAAAATCTTACGAGCAGTTCCCGAGTAATCCCATCTTCTCCAAATTGGCCAAAAAAAAGCGTTGCTGATTTTTCCTGGAAAATACACTAAAAATCCTACGAGCCGTTCCCGAGTAATCCCATCTTCTCCAAATTGGCCAAAAAAAGCGTTGCTGATTTTTCCTGGAAAATACACTAAAAATCTTACGAGCCGTTCCCGAGTAATCACAGCTTCTCCAAATTGGCCAAAAAAAAAGCGTTGCTGATTTTTCCTGGAAAATACACTAAAAATCTTACGAGCCGTTCCCGAGTAATCCCATCTTCTCCAAATTGGCCAAAAAAAAACGTTGCTGATTTTTCCTGGAAAATACACTAAAAATCTTACGAGCCGTTCCCGAGTAATCACACCTTCTCCAAATTGGCCAAAAAAAGCGTTGCTGATTTTTCCTGGAAAATACACTAAAAATCCTACGAGCCGTTCCCGAGTAATCACACCTTCTCCAAATTGGCCAAAAAAAAAGCGTTGCTGATTTTTCCTGGAAAATACACTAAAAAACCTACGAGCCGTTCCCGAGTAATCACAGCTTCTCCAAATTGGCCAAAAAAAGCGTTGTTGATTTTTCCTGGAAAATACACTAAAAATCCTACGAGCAGTTCCCGAGTAATCCCATCTTCTCCAAATTGGCAAAAAAAAAGCGTTGCTGATTTTTCCTGAAAAATACACTAAAAATCCTACGAGCCGTTCCCGAGTAATCACACCTTCTCCAAATTGGCCAAAAAAAAGCGTTGCTGATTTTTCCTGAAAAATACACTAAAAAACCTACGAGCAGTTCCCGAGTAATCACACCTTCTCCAAATTGGCCAAAAAAAAGCGTTGCTGATTTTTCCTGGAAAATACACTAAAAAACCTACGAGCCGTTCCCGAGTAATCACACCTTCTCCAAATTGGCCAAAAAAAGCGTTGCTGATTTTTCCTGGAAATTACACTTAAAATCCTACGAGCCGTTCCCGAGTAATCACACCTTCTCCAAATTAGAAAAAAAAGCGTTGCTGATTTTTCCTGGAAAAAACATCAAAAATCCTACGAGCCGTTCCCGAGTAATCACACCTTCTCCAAATTAGAAAAAAAAGCGTTGCTGATTTTTCCTGGAAAATACACTAAAAATCCTACGAGCCGTTCCCGAGTAATCACACCTTCTCCAAATTGGCCAAAAAAAGCGTTGCTGATTTTTCCTGGAAAATACACTAAAAATCCTACGAGCCGTTCCCGAGTAATCACAGCTTCTCCAAATTGGCCAAAAAAAGCGTTGCTGATTTTTCCTTGAAAATACACTAAAAATCCTACGAGCCGTTCCCGAGTAATCACACCTTCTCCAAATTGGCAAAAAAAAGCGTTGCTGATTTTTCCTGGAAAATACACTAAAAATCCTACGAGCCGTTCCCGAGTAATCACACCTTCTCCAAATTGGCCAAAAAAAGCGTTGCTGATTTTTCCTGGAAATTACACTTAAAATCCTACGAGCCGTTCCCGAGTAATCACACCTTCTCCAAATTGGTAAAAAAAAGCGTTGCTGATTTTTCCTGGAAAATACACTAAAAAACCTACGAGCCGTTCCCGAGTAATCACACCTTCTCCAAATTAGAAAAAAAAGCGTTGCTGATTTTTCCTGGAAAATACACTAAAAATCCTACGAGCAGTTCCCGAGTAATCACACCTTCTCCAAATTGGCAAAAAAAAGCGTTGCTAATTTTTCCTGGAAAATACACTTAATATCCTACGAGCCGTTCCCGAGTAATCACACCTTCTCCAAATTGGCAAAAAAAAGCGTTGCACATTTTTCCTGGAAAATACACTAAAAATCTTACGAGCCGTTCCCGAGTAATCCCATCTTCTCCAAATTAGAAAAAAAAGCGTTGCTGATTTTTCCTGGAAAATACACTAAAAAACCTACGAGCCGTTCCCGAGTAATCCCATCTTCTCCAAATTGGCCAAAAAAAAGCGTTGCTGATTTTTCCTGGAAATTACACTAAAAATCCTACGAGCCGTTCCCGAGTAATCACACCTTCTCTAAATTGGCCAAAAAAAGCGTTGCTGATTTTTCCTGAAAAATACACTAAAAAACCTACGAGCCGTTCCCGAGTAATCCCATCTTCTCCAAATTAGAAAAAAAAGCGTTGCTGATTTTTCCTGGAAAATACACTAAAAATCCTACGAGCCGTTCCCGAGTAATCCCACCTTCTCCAAATTGGCCAAAAAAAGCGTTGTTGATTTTTCCTGGAAAAAACATCAAAAATCTTACGAGCCGTTCCCGAGTAATCACACCTTCTCCAAATTGGCCAAAAAAAGCGTTGCTGATTTTTCCTGGAAAATACACTAAAAATCTTACGAGCCGTTCCCGAGTAATCACACCTTCTCCAAATTGGCCAAAAAAAAGCGTTGCTGATTTTTCCTGGAAAATACACTAAAAATCCTACGAGCCGTTCCCGAGTAATCACACCTTCTCCAAATTGGCCAAAAAAAGTGTTGCTGATTTTTCCTGGAAAATACACTAAAAATCCTACGAGCCGTTCCCGAGTAATCACACCTTCTCCAAATTGGCCAAAAAAAAGCGTTGCTGATTTTTCCTGGAAAAAACATCAAAAATCTTACGAGCCGTTCCCGAGTAATCACACCTTCTCCAAATTGGCCAAAAAAAGCGTTGCTGATTTTTCCTGGAAAATACACTAAAAATCCTACGAGCCGTTCCCGAGTAATCACACCTTCTCCAAATTGGCCAAAAAAAGCGTTGCTGATTTTTCCTGGAAAAAACACTAAAAAACCTACGAGCCGTTCCCGAGTAATCACACCTTCTCCAAATTGGCCAAAAAAAAACCTTGCTGATTTTTCCTGGAAAATACACTAAAAAACCTACGAGCCGTTCCCGAGTAATCACACCTTCTCCAAATTGGCCAAAAAAAGCGTTGCTGATTTTTCCTGGAAAAAACATCAAAAATCCTACGAGCCGTTCCCGAGTAATCCCATCTTCTCCAAATTGGCCAAAAAAAAGCGTTGCTGATTTTTCCTGGAAAATACACTAAAAATCCTACGAGCAGTTCCCGAGTAATCACACCTTCTCCAAATTAGAAAAAAGAGCGTTGCTGATTTTTCCTGGAAAATACACTAAAAATCCTACGAGCAGTTCCCGAGTAATCCCACCTTCTCCAAATTGGCCAAAAAAAGCGTTGTTGATTTTTCCTGGAAAAAACATCAAAAATCTTACGAGCCGTTCCCGAGTAATCACACCTTCTCCAAATTGGCCAAAAAAAGCGTTGCTGATTTTTCCTGGAAAATACACTAAAAATCTTACGAGCCGTTCCCGAGTAATCACACCTTCTCCAAATTGGCCAAAAAAAAGCGTTGCTGATTTTTCCTGGAAAAAACATCAAAAATCTTACGAGCCGTTCCCGAGTAATCACACCTTCTCCAAATTGGCCAAAAAAAGCGTTGCTGATTTTTCCTGGAAAATACACTAAAAATCTTACGAGCCGTTCCCGAGTAATCACACCTTCTCCAAATTGGCCAAAAAAAACGTTGCTGATTTTTCCTGGAAAATACACTAAAAATCTTACGAGCCGTTCCCGAGTAATCACACCTTCTCCAAATTGGCCAAAAAAAGCGTTGCTGATTTTTCCTGGAAAAAACATCAAAAATCTTACGAGCCGTTCCCGAGTAATCACACCTTCTCCAAATTGGCCAAAAAAAGCGTTGCACATTTTTCCTGGAAAATACACTAAAAATCCTACGAGCCGTTCCCGAGTAATCCCATCTTCTCCAAATTGGCCAAAAAAAGCGTTGCTGATTTTTCCTGGAAAATACACTAAAAATCTTACGAGCCGTTCCCGAGTAATCACACCTTCTCCAAATTGGCCAAAAAAAGCGTTGCTGATTTTTCCTGGAAAAAACATCAAAAATCTTACGAGCCGTTCCCGAGTAATCACACCATCTCCAAATTGGCCAAAAAAAGCGTTGCTGATTTTTCCTGGAAAATACACTAAAAATCCTACGAGCCGTTCCCGAGTAATCACACCTTCTCCAAATTGGCCAAAAAAAGCGTTGCTGATTTTTCCTGGAAAATACACTAAAAATCCTACGAGCCGTACCCGAGTAATCACACCTTCTCCAAATTGGCCAAAAAAAGCGTTGCTGATTTTTCCTGGAAAATACACTAAAAATCTTACGAGCCGTTCCCGCGTAATCACACCTTCTCCAAATTGGCCAAAAAAAGCGTTGCTGATTTTTCCTGGAAAATACACTAAAAATCCTACGAGCCGTTCCCGAGTAATCACACCTTCTCCAAATTGGCCAAAAAAAGCGTTGCTGATTTTTCCTGGAAAAAACATCAAAAATCTTACGAGCCGTTCCCGAGTAATCACACCTTCTCCAAATTGGCCAAAAAAAGTGTTGCTGATTTTTCCTGGAAATTACACTAAAAATCCAACAAGCCGTTCCCGAGTAATCACACCTTCTCCAAATTGGCCAAAAAAAAGCGTTGTTGATTTTTCCTGGAAATTACACTAAAAATCCTACGAGCAGTTCCCGAGTAATCACACCTTCTCCAAATTGGCAAAAAAAAGCGTTGCTGATTTTTCCTGGAAAATACACTAAAAATCCTACGAGCCGTTCCCGAGTAATCCCATCTTCTCCAAATTGGCCAAAAAAAAGCGTTGCTGATTTTTCCTGGAAAATACACTAAAAATCCTACGAGCCGTTCCCGAGTAATCCCATCTTCTCCAAATTAGCAAAAAAAAAGCGTTGCTGATTTTTCCTGGAAAATACACTAAAAATCCTACGAGCCGTTCCCGAGTAATCACAGCTTCTCCAAATTGGCCAAAAAAAAGCGTTGCTGATTTTTCCTGGAAAATACACTAAAAAACCTACGAGCCGTTCCCGAGTAATCACACCTTCTCCAAATTGGCCAAAAAAAGCGTTGCACATTTTTCCTGGAAAATACACTAAAAATCTTACGAGCAGTTCCCGAGTAATCCCATCTTCTCCAAATTGGCCAAAAAAAAGCGTTGCTGATTTTTCCTGGAAAATACACTAAAAATCCTACGAGCCGTTCCCGAGTAATCCCATCTTCTCCAAATTGGCCAAAAAAAGCGTTGCTGATTTTTCCTGGAAAATACACTAAAAATCTTACGAGCCGTTCCCGAGTAATCACAGCTTCTCCAAATTGGCCAAAAAAAAAGCGTTGCTATTTTTCCTGGAAAATACACTAAAAATCTTACGAGCCGTTCCCGAGTAATCACACCTTCTCCAAATTGGCCAAAAAAAGCGTTGCACATTTTTCCTGGAAAATACACTAAAAATCTTACGAGCAGTTCCCGAGTAATCCCATCTTCTCCAAATTGGCCAAAAAAAAGCGTTGCTGATTTTTCCTGGAAAATACACTAAAAATCCTACGAGCCGTTCCCGAGTAATCCCATCTTCTCCAAATTGGCCAAAAAAAGCGTTGCTGATTTTTCCTGGAAAATACACTAAAAATCTTACGAGCCGTTCCCGAGTAATCACAGCTTCTCCAAATTGGCCAAAAAAAAAGCGTTGCTGATTTTTCCTGGAAAATACACTAAAAATCTTACGAGCCGTTCCCGAGTAATCCCATCTTCTCCAAATTGGCCAAAAAAAAACGTTGCTGATTTTTCCTGGAAAATACACTAAAAATCTTACGAGCCGTTCCCGAGTAATCACACCTTCTCCAAATTGGCCAAAAAAAGCGTTGCTGATTTTTCCTGGAAAATACACTAAAAATCCTACGAGCCGTTCCCGAGTAATCACACCTTCTCCAAATTGGCCAAAAAAAAAGCGTTGCTGATTTTTCCTGGAAAATACACTAAAAAACCTACGAGCCGTTCCCGAGTAATCACAGCTTCTCCAAATTGGCCAAAAAAAGCGTTGTTGATTTTTCCTGGAAAATACACTAAAAATCCTACGAGCAGTTCCCGAGTAATCCCATCTTCTCCAAATTGGCAAAAAAAAAGCGTTGCTGATTTTTCCTGAAAAATACACTAAAAATCCTACGAGCCGTTCCCGAGTAATCACACCTTCTCCAAATTGGCCAAAAAAAAGCGTTGCTGATTTTTCCTGAAAAATACACTAAAAAACCTACGAGCAGTTCCCGAGTAATCACACCTTCTCCAAATTGGCCAAAAAAAAGCGTTGCTGATTTTTCCTGGAAAATACACTAAAAAACCTACGAGCCGTTCCCGAGTAATCACACCTTCTCCAAATTGGCCAAAAAAAGCGTTGCTGATTTTTCCTGGAAATTACACTTAAAATCCTACGAGCCGTTCCCGAGTAATCACACCTTCTCCAAATTAGAAAAAAAAGCGTTGCTGATTTTTCCTGGAAAAAACATCAAAAATCCTACGAGCCGTTCCCGAGTAATCACACCTTCTCCAAATTAGAAAAAAAAGCGTTGCTGATTTTTCCTGGAAAATACACTAAAAATCCTACGAGCCGTTCCCGAGTAATCACACCTTCTCCAAATTGGCCAAAAAAAGCGTTGCTGATTTTTCCTGGAAAATACACTAAAAATCCTACGAGCCGTTCCCGAGTAATCACAGCTTCTCCAAATTGGCCAAAAAAAGCGTTGCTGATTTTTCCTTGAAAATACACTAAAAATCCTACGAGCCGTTCCCGAGTAATCACACCTTCTCCAAATTGGCAAAAAAAAGCGTTGCTGATTTTTCCTGGAAAATACACTAAAAATCCTACGAGCCGTTCCCGAGTAATCACACCTTCTCCAAATTGGCCAAAAAAAGCGTTGCTGATTTTTCCTGGAAATTACACTTAAAATCCTACGAGCCGTTCCCGAGTAATCACACCTTCTCCAAATTGGTAAAAAAAAGCGTTGCTGATTTTTCCTGGAAAATACACTAAAAAACCTACGAGCCGTTCCCGAGTAATCACACCTTCTCCAAATTAGAAAAAAAAGCGTTGCTGATTTTTCCTGGAAAATACACTAAAAATCCTACGAGCAGTTCCCGAGTAATCACACCTTCTCCAAATTGGCAAAAAAAAGCGTTGCTAATTTTTCCTGGAAAATACACTTAATATCCTACGAGCCGTTCCCGAGTAATCACACCTTCTCCAAATTGGCAAAAAAAAGCGTTGCACATTTTTCCTGGAAAATACACTAAAAATCTTACGAGCCGTTCCCGAGTAATCCCATCTTCTCCAAATTAGAAAAAAAAGCGTTGCTGATTTTTCCTGGAAAATACACTAAAAAACCTACGAGCCGTTCCCGAGTAATCCCATCTTCTCCAAATTGGCCAAAAAAAAGCGTTGCTGATTTTTCCTGGAAATTACACTAAAAATCCTACGAGCCGTTCCCGAGTAATCACACCTTCTCTAAATTGGCCAAAAAAAGCGTTGCTGATTTTTCCTGAAAAATACACTAAAAAACCTACGAGCCGTTCCCGAGTAATCCCATCTTCTCCAAATTAGAAAAAAAAGCGTTGCTGATTTTTCCTGGAAAATACACTAAAAATCCTACGAGCCGTTCCCGAGTAATCCCACCTTCTCCAAATTGGCCAAAAAAAGCGTTGTTGATTTTTCCTGGAAAAAACATCAAAAATCTTACGAGCCGTTCCCGAGTAATCACACCTTCTCCAAATTGGCCAAAAAAAGCGTTGCTGATTTTTCCTGGAAAATACACTAAAAATCTTACGAGCCGTTCCCGAGTAATCACACCTTCTCCAAATTGGCCAAAAAAAAGCGTTGCTGATTTTTCCTGGAAAATACACTAAAAATCCTACGAGCCGTTCCCGAGTAATCACACCTTCTCCAAATTGGCCAAAAAAAGTGTTGCTGATTTTTCCTGGAAAATACACTAAAAATCCTACGAGCCGTTCCCGAGTAATCACACCTTCTCCAAATTGGCCAAAAAAAAGCGTTGCTGATTTTTCCTGGAAAAAACATCAAAAATCTTACGAGCCGTTCCCGAGTAATCACACCTTCTCCAAATTGGCCAAAAAAAGCGTTGCTGATTTTTCCTGGAAAATACACTAAAAATCCTACGAGCCGTTCCCGAGTAATCACACCTTCTCCAAATTGGCCAAAAAAAGCGTTGCTGATTTTTCCTGGAAAAAACACTAAAAAACCTACGAGCCGTTCCCGAGTAATCACACCTTCTCCAAATTGGCCAAAAAAAAACCTTGCTGATTTTTCCTGGAAAATACACTAAAAAACCTACGAGCCGTTCCCGAGTAATCACACCTTCTCCAAATTGGCCAAAAAAAGCGTTGCTGATTTTTCCTGGAAAAAACATCAAAAATCCTACGAGCCGTTCCCGAGTAATCCCATCTTCTCCAAATTGGCCAAAAAAAAGCGTTGCTGATTTTTCCTGGAAAATACACTAAAAATCCTACGAGCAGTTCCCGAGTAATCACACCTTCTCCAAATTAGAAAAAAGAGCGTTGCTGATTTTTCCTGGAAAATACACTAAAAATCCTACGAGCAGTTCCCGAGTAATCCCACCTTCTCCAAATTGGCCAAAAAAAGCGTTGTTGATTTTTCCTGGAAAAAACATCAAAAATCTTACGAGCCGTTCCCGAGTAATCACACCTTCTCCAAATTGGCCAAAAAAAGCGTTGCTGATTTTTCCTGGAAAATACACTAAAAATCTTACGAGCCGTTCCCGAGTAATCACACCTTCTCCAAATTGGCCAAAAAAAGCGTTGCTGATTTTTCCTGGAAAAAACATCAAAAATCTTACGAGCCGTTCCCGAGTAATCACACCTTCTCCAAATTGGCCAAAAAAAGCGTTGCTGATTTTTCCTGGAAAATACACTAAAAATCTTACGAGCCGTTCCCGAGTAATCACACCTTCTCCAAATTGGCCAAAAAAAACGTTGCTGATTTTTCCTGGAAAATACACTAAAAATCTTACGAGCCGTTCCCGAGTAATCACACCTTCTCCAAATTGGCCAAAAAAAGCGTTGCTGATTTTTCCTGGAAAAAACATCAAAAATCTTACGAGCCGTTCCCGAGTAATCACACCTTCTCCAAATTGGCCAAAAAAAGCGTTGCACATTTTTCCTGGAAAATACACTAAAAATCCTACGAGCCGTTCCCGAGTAATCCCATCTTCTCCAAATTGGCCAAAAAAAGCGTTGCTGATTTTTCCTGGAAAATACACTAAAAATCTTACGAGCCGTTCCCGAGTAATCACACCTTCTCCAAATTGGCCAAAAAAAGCGTTGCTGATTTTTCCTGGAAAAAACATCAAAAATCTTACGAGCCGTTCCCGAGTAATCACACCATCTCCAAATTGGCCAAAAAAAGCGTTGCTGATTTTTCCTGGAAAATACACTAAAAATCCTACGAGCCGTTCCCGAGTAATCACACCTTCTCCAAATTGGCCAAAAAAAGCGTTGCTGATTTTTCCTGGAAAATACACTAAAAATCCTACGAGCCGTACCCGAGTAATCACACCTTCTCCAAATTGGCCAAAAAAAGCGTTGCTGATTTTTCCTGGAAAATACACTAAAAATCTTACGAGCCGTTCCCGCGTAATCACACCTTCTCCAAATTGGCCAAAAAAAGCGTTGCTGATTTTTCCTGGAAAATACACTAAAAATCCTACGAGCCGTTCCCGAGTAATCACACCTTCTCCAAATTGGCCAAAAAAAGCGTTGCTGATTTTTCCTGGAAAAAACATCAAAAATCTTACGAGCCGTTCCCGAGTAATCACACCTTCTCCAAATTGGCCAAAAAAAGTGTTGCTGATTTTTCCTGGAAATTACACTAAAAATCCAACAAGCCGTTCCCGAGTAATCACACCTTCTCCAAATTGGCCAAAAAAAAGCGTTGTTGATTTTTCCTGGAAATTACACTAAAAATCCTACGAGCAGTTCCCGAGTAATCACACCTTCTCCAAATTGGCAAAAAAAAGCGTTGCTGATTTTTCCTGGAAAATACACTAAAAATCCTACGAGCCGTTCCCGAGTAATCCCATCTTCTCCAAATTGGCCAAAAAAAAGCGTTGCTGATTTTTCCTGGAAAATACACTAAAAATCCTACGAGCCGTTCCCGAGTAATCCCATCTTCTCCAAATTAGCAAAAAAAAAGCGTTGCTGATTTTTCCTGGAAAATACACTAAAAATCCTACGAGCCGTTCCCGAGTAATCACACCTTCTCCAAATTGGCCAAAATAAAGCGTTGCTGATTTTGCCTGGAAAATACATCAAAAATCTTACGAGCCGTTCCCGAGTAATCACAGCTTCTCCAAATTGGCCAAAAAAAGCGTTGTTGATTTTTCCTGGAAAATACACTAAAAATCTTACGAGCCGTTCCCGAGTAATCACACCTTCTCCAAATTGGCCAAAAAAAAGCGTTGCTGATTTTTCCTGGAAAATACACTAAAAAACCTACGAGCCGTTCCCGAGTAATCCCATCTTCTCCAAATTAGAAAAAAAAGCGTTGCTGATTTTTCCTGGAAAATACACTAAAAAACCTACGAGCCGTTCCCGAGTAATCCCATCTTCTCCAAATTGGCCAAAAAAAAGCGATGCTGATTTTTCCTGGAAATTACACTAAAAATCCTACGAGCCGTTCCCGAGTAATCACACCTTCTCCAAATTGGCCAAAAAAAGCGTTGCTGATTTTTCCTGGAAAAAACATCAAAAATCTTACGAGCCGTTCCCGAGTAATCCCATCTTCTCCAAATTAGCAAAAAAAAAAGCGTTGCTGATTTTTCCTGGAAAATACACTAAAAATCCTACGAGCCGTTCCCGAGTAATCACACCTTCTCCAAATTGGCCAAAAAAAGCGTTGTTGATTTTTCCTGGAAAATACACTAAAAAACCTACGAGCCGTTCCCGAGTAATCCCATCTTCTCCAAATTGGCCAAAAAAAGCGTTGTTGATTTTTCCTGGAAAATACACTAAAAAACCTACGAGCCGTTCCCGAGTAATCCCATCTTCTCCAAATTGGCCAAAAAAAGCGTTGTTGATTTTTCCTGGAAAATACACTAAAAAACCTACGAGCCGTTCCCGAGTAATCACACCTTCTCCAAATTGGCCAAAAAAAAAACCTTGCTGATTTTTCCTGGAAAATACACTAAAAATCTTACGAGCCGTTCCCGAGTAATCACACTTTCTCCAAATTGGCAAAAAAAAAGCGTTGCTGATTTTTCCTGGAAAATACACTAAAAATCCTACGAGCCGTTCCCGAGTAATCCCATCTTCTCCAAATTAGAAAAAAAAGCGTTGCTGATTTTTCCTGGAAAATACACTAAAAATCCTACGAGCCGTTCCCGAGTAATCACACCTTCTCCAAATTGGCCAAAAAAAGCGTTGCTGATTTTTCCTGGAAAATACACTAAAAATCCTACGAGCCGTTCCCGAGTAATCACACCTTCTCCAAATTGGCCAAAAAAAGCGTTGTTGATTTTTCCTGGAAAATACACTAAAAATCCTACGAGCCGTTCCCGAGTAATCACACCTTCTCCAAATTGGCCAAAAAAAAGCGTTGCTGATTTTTCCTGGAAAATACACTAAAAAACCTACGAGCCGTTCCCGAGTAATCACACCTTCTCCAAATTGGCCAAAAAAAGCGTTGTTGATTTTTCCTGGAAAATACACTAAAAATCCTACGAGCCGTTCCCGAGTAATCACAGCTTCTCCAAATTGGCCAAAAAAAGCGTTGTTGATTTTTCCTGGAAAATACACTAAAAATCCTACGAGCAGTTCCCGAGTAATCCCATCTTCTCCAAATCGGCCAAAAAAAAGCGTTGCTGATTTTTCCTGAAAAATACACTAAAAAACCTACGAGCCGTTCCCGAGTAATCACACCTTCTCCAAATTGGCCAAAAAAAAACCTTGCTGATTTTTCCTGGAAAATACACTAAAAAACCTACGAGCCGTTCCCGAGTAATCACACCTTCTCCAAATTGGCCAAAAAAAAAGCGTTGTTGATTTTTCCTGGAAATTACACTAAAAATCCTACGAGCCGTTCCCGAGTAATCACACCTTCTCCAAATTGGCCAAAAAAAAGCGTTGCTGATTTTTCCTGGAAAATACACTAAAAATCTTACGAGCCGTTCCCGAGTAATCACACCTTCTCCAAATTGGCCAAAAAAAGCGTTGCTGATTTTTCCTGGAAAAAACATCAAAAATCTTACGAGCCGTTCCCGAGTAATCACACCTTCTCCAAATTGGCCAAAAAAAGTGTTGCTGATTTTTCCTGGAAAATATATTAAAAAACCTACGAGCCGTTCCCGAGTAATCCCATCTTCTCCAAATTAGCAAAAAAAAAGCGTTGCTGATTTTTCCTGGAAAATATATTAAAAAACCTACGAGCCGTTCCCGAGTAATCCCATCTTCTCCAAATTGGCAAAAAAAAGCGTTGCTGATTTTTCCTGGAAAATACACTAAAAAACCTACGAGCCGTTCCCGAGTAATCCCATCTTCTCCAAATTGGCCAAAAAAAAGCGTTGCTGATTTTTCCTGAAAAATACACTAAAAAACCTACGAGCCGTTCCCGAGTAATCACACCTTCTCCAAATTGGCCAAAAAAAAGCGTTGCTGATTTTTCCTGGAAAATACACTAAAAAACCTACGAGACGTTCCCGAGTAATCACACCTTCTCCAAATTGGCAAAAAAAAGCGTTGCACATTTTTCCTGGAAAATACACTAAAAATCTTACGAGCCGTTCCCGAGTAATCACACCTTCTCCAAATTGGCCAAAAAAAGCGTTGCTGATTTTTCCTGGAAAATACACTAAAAAACCTACGAGCCGTTCCCGAGTAATCACACCTTCTCCAAATTGGCCAAAAAAAGCGTTGTTGATTTTTCCTGGAAAATATATTAAAAATTTTATGAGCCGTTCCCGAGTAATCACACCTTCTCCAAATTGGCCAAAAAAAGCGTTGCTGATTTTTCCTGGAAAATACACTAAAAAACCTACGAGCCGTTCCCGAGTAATCACACCTTCTCCAAATTGGCCAAAAAAAAACCTTGCTGATTTTTCCTGGAAAATACACTAAAAAACCTACGAGCCGTTCCCGAGTAATCACACCTTCTCCAAATTGGCCAAAAAAAGCGTTGCTGATTTTTCCTGAAAAATACACTAAAAATCCTACGAGCCGTTCCGGAGTAATCCCATCTTCTCCAAATTAGCAAAAAAAAGCGTTGCTGATTTTTCCTGGAAAATACACTAAAAAACCTACGAGCCGTTCCCGAGTAATCCCATCTTCTCCAAATTGGCCAAAAAAAAGCGTTGCTGATTTTTCCTGGAAAATATATTAAAAAACCTACGAGCCGTTCCCGAGTAATCACACCTTCTCCAAATTGGCCAAAAAAACCGTTGCTGATTTTTCCTGGAAAATACACTAAAAAACCTACGAGCCGTTCCCGAGTAATCACACCTTCTCCAAATTGGCCAAAAAAAGCGTTGTTGATTTTTCCTGGAAAATACACTAAAAATCCTACGAGCCGTTCCCGAGTAATCACAGCTTCTCCAAATTGGCCAAAAAAAAGCGTTGTTGATTTTTCCTGGAAATTACACTAAAAATCCTACGAGCCGTTCCCGAGTAATCACACCTTCTCCAAATTGGCCAAAAAAAAGCGTTGCTGATTTTTCCTGGAAAATACACTAAAAATCTTACGAGCCGTTCCCGAGTAATCACACCTTATCCAAATTGGCCAAAAAAAGCGTTGCTGATTTTTCCTGGAAAAAACATCAAAAATCTTACGAGCCGTTCCCGAGTAATCACACCTTCTCCAAATTGGCCAAAAAAAGCGTTGCTGATTTTTCCTGGAAAAAACATCAAAAATCCTACGAGCCGTTCCCGAGTATTCACAGCTTCTCCAAATTGGCCAAAAAAAAGCGTTGTTGATTTTTCCTGGAAATTACACTAAAAATCCTACGAGCCGTTCCCGAGTAATCACACCTTCTCCAAATTGGCCAAAAAAAAGCGTTGCTGATTTTTCCTGGAAAATACACTAAAAATCTTACGAGCCGTTCCCGAGTAATCACACCTTATCCAAATTGGCCAAAAAAAGCGTTGCTGATTTTTCCTGGAAAAAACATCAATAATCTTACGAGCCGTTCCCGAGTAATCACACCTTCTCCAAATTGGCCAAAAAAAGCGTTGCTGATTTTTCCTGGAAAATACACTAAAAAACCTACGAGCCGTTCCCGAGTAATCTTATCTTCTCCGAATTGGCCAAAAAAAGCGTTGCTGATTTTTCCTGGAAAATACACTAAAAATCCTACGAGCCGTTCCCGAGTAATCACACCTTATCCAAATTGGCCAAAAAAAGCGTTGCTGATTTTTCCTGGAAAATACACTAAAAATCCTACGAGCCGTTCCCGAGTAATCACACCTTCTCCAAATTGGCAAAAAAAAGCGTTGCACATTTTTCCTGGAAAATACACTAAAAATCTTACGAGCCGTTCCCGAGTAATCACACCTTCTCCAAATTGGCCAAAAAAAGCGTTGCTGATTTTTCCTGGAAAATACACTAAAAAACCTACGAGCCGTTCCCGAGTAATCACACCTTCTCCAAATTGGCCAAAAAAAGCGTTGTTGATTTTTCCTGGAAAATATATTAAAAATTTTATGAGCCGTTCCCGAGTAATCACACCTTCTCCAAATTGGCCAAAAAAAGCGTTGCTGATTTTTCCTGGAAAATACACTAAAAAACCTACGAGCCGTTCCCGAGTAATCACACCTTCTCCAAATTGGCCAAAAAAAAACCTTGCTGATTTTTCCTGGAAAATACACTAAAAAACCTACGAGCCGTTCCCGAGTAATCACACCTTCTCCAAATTGGCCAAAAAAAGCGTTGCTGATTTTTCCTGAAAAATACACTAAAAATCCTACGAGCCGTTCCGGAGTAATCCCATCTTCTCCAAATTAGCAAAAAAAAGCGTTGCTGATTTTTCCTGGAAAATACACTAAAAAACCTACGAGCCGTTCCCGAGTAATCCCATCTTCTCCAAATTGGCCAAAAAAAAGCGTTGCTGATTTTTCCTGGAAAATATATTAAAAAACCTACGAGCCGTTCCCGAGTAATCACACCTTCTCCAAATTGGCCAAAAAAACCGTTGCTGATTTTTCCTGGAAAATACACTAAAAAACCTACGAGCCGTTCCCGAGTAATCACACCTTCTCCAAATTGGCCAAAAAAAGCGTTGTTGATTTTTCCTGGAAAATACACTAAAAATCCTACGAGCCGTTCCCGAGTAATCACAGCTTCTCCAAATTGGCCAAAAAAAAGCGTTGTTGATTTTTCCTGGAAATTACACTAAAAATCCTACGAGCCGTTCCCGAGTAATCACACCTTCTCCAAATTGGCCAAAAAAAAGCGTTGCTGATTTTTCCTGGAAAATACACTAAAAATCTTACGAGCCGTTCCCGAGTAATCACACCTTATCCAAATTGGCCAAAAAAAGCGTTGCTGATTTTTCCTGGAAAAAACATCAAAAATCTTACGAGCCGTTCCCGAGTAATCACACCTTCTCCAAATTGGCCAAAAAAAGCGTTGCTGATTTTTCCTGGAAAAAACATCAAAAATCCTACGAGCCGTTCCCGAGTAATCACAGCTTCTCCAAATTGGCCAAAAAAAAGCGTTGTTGATTTTTCCTGGAAATTACACTAAAAATCCTACGAGCCGTTCCCGAGTAATCACACCTTCTCCAAATTGGCCAAAAAAAAGCGTTGCTGATTTTTCCTGGAAAATACACTAAAAATCTTACGAGCCGTTCCCGAGTAATCACACCTTATCCAAATTGGCCAAAAAAAGCGTTGCTGATTTTTCCTGGAAAAAACATCAAAAATCTTACGAGCCGTTCCCGAGTAATCACACCTTCTCCAAATTGGCCAAAAAAAGCGTTGCTGATTTTTCCTGGAAAATACACTAAAAAACCTACGAGCCGTTCCCGAGTAATCCCATCTTCTCCGAATTGGCCAAAAAAAGCGTTGCTGATTTTTCCTGGGAAATACACTAAAAATCCTACGAGCCGTTCCCGAGTAATCACACCTTATCCAAATTGGCCAAAAAAAGCGTTGCTGATTTTTCCTGGAAAATACACTAAAAATCCTACG
This sequence comes from Lypha dubia, assembly GCA_947311025.1. Taxonomy (NCBI): domain Eukaryota; kingdom Metazoa; phylum Arthropoda; class Insecta; order Diptera; family Tachinidae; genus Lypha; species Lypha dubia. The sequence continues at coordinate 19,558 of CAMZJU010000073.1, forward strand.
AGCTGTTCCCGAGTAATCACACCTTCTCCAAATTGGCCAAAAAAAGCGTTGCTGATTTTTCCTGGAAAAAACATCAAAAATCTTACGAGCCGTTCCCGAGTAATCACACCTTCTCCAAATTGGCCAAAAAAAGCGTTGCTGATTTTTCCTGGAAAATACACTAAAAATCTTACGAGCCGTTCCCGAGTAATCACACCTTCTCCAAATTGGCAAAAAAAAGCGTTGCTAATTTTTCCTGGAAAATACACTTAAAATCCTACGAGCCGTTCCCGAGTAATCACAGCTTCTCCAAATTGGCCAAAAAAAAGCGTTGTTGATTTTTCCTGGAAATTACACTAAAAATCCTACGAGCCGTTCCCGAGTAATCACACCTTCTCCAAATTGGCAAAAAAAAAGCGTTGCTGATTTTTCCTGAAAAATACACTAAAAAACCTACGAGCCGTTCCCGAGTAATCCCATCTTCTCCGAATTGGCCAAAAAAAGCGTTGCTGATTTTTCCTGAAAAAAACATCAAAAATCTTACGAGCCGTTCCCGAGTAATCACACCTTCTCCAAATTGGCCAAAAAAAGCGTTGCTGATTTTTCCTGGAAAATACACTAAAAAACCTACGAGCCGTTCCCGAGTAATCACACCTTCTCCAAATTGGCCAAAAAAAGCGTTGCTGATTTTTCCTGGAAAAAATATCAAAAATCCTACGAGCCGTTCCCGAGTAATCACACCTTCTCCAAATTGGCCAAAAAAAAGCGTTGCTGATTTTTCCTGGAAAATACACTAAAAATCCTACGAGCCGTTCCCGAGTAATCACACCATCTCCAAATTGGCCAAAAAAAGCGTTGCTGATTTTTCCTGGAAAAAACATCAAAAATCCTACGAGCCGTTCCCGAGTAATCACACCTTCTCCAAATTGGCCAAAAAAAGCGTTGCTGATTTTTCCTGGAAAATATATTAAAAATTTTATGAGCCGTTCCCGAGTAATCCCATCTTCTCCAAATTGGCCAAAAAAAGTGTTGCTGATTTTTCCTGGAAAATACACTAAAAATCCTACGAGCCGTTCCCGAGTAATCACACCTTCTCCAAATTGGCCAAAAAAAAGCGTTGCTGATTTTTCCTGGAAAATACACTAAAAAACCTACGAGTCGTTCCCGAGTAATCACACCTTCTCCAAATTGGCCAAAAAAAACCTTGCTGATTTTTCCTGGAAAATACACTAAAAATCCTACGAGCCGTTCCCGAGTAATCACACCTTCTCCAAATTGGCCAAAAAAAAGCGTTGCTGATTTTTCCTGGAAAATACACTAAAAATCCTACGAGCCGTTCCCGAGTAATCACACCTTCTCCAAATTGGCCAAAAAAAAGCGTTGCTGATTTTTCCTGGAAAAAACATCAAAAATCTTACGAGCCGTTCCCGAGTAATCACACCTTCTCCAAATTGGCCAAAAAAAAGCGTTGCTGATTTTTCCTGGAAAATACACTAAAAAACCTACGAGCCGGTCCCGAGTAATCCCATCTTCTCCAAATTAGAAAAAAAAGCGTTGCTGATTTTTCCTGGAAAATACACTAAAAATCCTACGAGCCGTTCCCGAGTAATCACACCTTCTCCAAATTGGCCAAAAAAAGCGTTGTTGATTTTTCCTGGAAAATACATCAAAAATCTTACGAGCCGTTCCCGAGTAATCACACCTTCTCCAAATTGGCCAAAAAAAGCGTTGCTGATTTTTCCTGGAAATTACACTAAAAATCCTACGAGCCGTTCCCGAGTAATCACACCTTCTCCAAATTGGCCAAAAAAAGCGTTGCTGATTTTTCCTGGAAAATACACTAAAAATCTTACGAGCCGTTCCCGAGTAATCCCATCTTCTCCAAATTGGCCAAAAAAAAGCGTTGCTGATTTTTCCTGGAAAAAACATCAAAAATCTTACGAGCCGTTCCCGAGTAATCACACCTTCTCAAAATTGGCCAAAAAAAGCGTTGCTGATTTTTCCTGAAAAATACACTAAAAATCCTACGAGCCGTTCCGGAGTAATCCCATCTTCTCCAAATTAGCAAAAAAAAGCGTTGCTGATTTTTCCTGGAAAATACACTAAAAAACCTACGAGCCGTTCCCGAGTAATCCCATCTTCTCCAAATTGGCCAAAAAAAAGCGTTGCTGATTTTTCCTGGAAAATATATTAAAAATTTTATGAGCCGTTCCCGAGTAATCCCATCTTCTCCAAATTGGCCAAAAAAAGCGTTGCTGATTTTTCCTGGAAAATACACTAAAAATCTTACGAGCCGTTTCCGAGTAATCACACCTTCTCCAAATTGGCCAAAAAAAGCGTTGTTGATTTTTCCTGGAAAATACACTAAAAATCCTACGAGCCGTTCCCGAGTAATCACACCTTCTCCAAATTGGCCAAAAAAAGCGTTGTTGATTTTTCCTGGAAAATACACTAAAAATCTTACGAGCCGTTCCCGAGTAATCACACCTTCTCCAAATTGGCCAAAAAAAAGCGTTGCTGATTTTTCCTGGAAAATACACTAAAAATCTTACGATCCGTTTCCGAGTAATCACACCTTCTCCAAATTAGAAAAAAAAGCGTTGCTGATTTTTCCTTGAAAAAACATCAAAAATCTTACGAGCCGTTCCCGAGTAATCACACCTTCTCCAAATTGGCCAAAAAAAGCGTTGCACATTTTTCCTGGAAAATACACTAAAAATTTACGAGCCGTTCCGGAGTAATCCCATCTTCTCCAAATTAGCAAAAAAAGCGTTGCTGATTTTTCCTGGAAAATACACTAAAAATCCTACGAGCCGTTCCCGAGTAATCCCATCTTCTCCAAATTGGCCAAAAAAAAGCGTTGCTGATTTTTCCTGGAAAATACACAAAAAAACCTACGAGCCGTTCCCGAGTAATCACACCTTCTCCAAATTGGCCAAAAAAAGCGTTGTTGATTTTTCCTGGAAAATACACTAAAAATCCTACGAGCCGTTCCCGAGTAATCACACCTTCTCCAAATTGGCCAAAAAAAAGCGTTGCTGATTTTTCCTGGAAAATACACTAAAAAACCTACGAGCCGTTCCCGAGTAATCACACCTTCTCCAAATTGGCCAAAAAAAGCGTTGTTGATTTTTCCTGGAAAATACACTAAAAAACCTACGAGCCGTTCCCGAGTAATCACACCTTCTCCAAATTGGCCAAAAAAAGCGTTGCTGATTTTTCCTGGAAAATACACTAAAAATCTTACGAGCCGTTCCCGAGTAATCACACCTTCTCCAAATTGGCCAAAAAAAAGCGTTGCTGATTTTTCCTGGAAAAAACATCAAAAATCTTACGAGCCGTTCCCGAGTAATCACACCTTCTCCAAATTGGCCAAAAAAAGCGTTGCTGATTTTTCCTGGAAAAAACATCAAAAATCTTACGAGCCGTTCCCGAGTAATCACACCTTCTCCAAATTAGAAAAAAAAGCGTTGCTGATTTTTCCTGGAAAATACACTAAAAATCTTACGAGCCGTTCCCGAGTAATCACACCTTCTCCAAATTGGCCAAAAAAAGCGTTGCACATTTTTCCTGGAAAATACACTAAAAATTTACGAGCCGTTCCGGAGTAATCCCATCTTCTCCAAATTAGCAAAAAAAGCGTTGCTGATTTTTCCTGGAAAATACACTAAAAATCCTACGAGCCGTTCCCGAGTAATCCCATCTTCTCCAAATTGGCCAAAAAAAAGCGTTGCTGATTTTTCCTGGAAAATACACAAAAAAACCTACGAGCCGTTCCCGAGTAATCACACCTTCTCCAAATTGGCCAAAAAAAGCGTTGCTGATTTTTCCTGGAAAAAACATCAAAAATCTTACGAGCCGTTCCCGAGTAATCACACCTTCTCCAAATTGGCCAAAAAAAGCGTTGCTGATTTTTCCTGGAAAAAACATCAAAAATCTTACGAGCCGTTCCCGAGTAATCACACCTTCTCCAAATTGGCCAAAAAAAGCGTTGCTGATTTTTCCTGGAAAATACACTAAAAATCCTACGAGCCGTTCCCGAGTAATCACACCTTCTCCAAATTGGCCAAAAAAAGCGTTGCTGATTTTTCCTGGAAAATACACTAAAAATCCTACGAGCCGTTCCCGAGTAATCACACCTTCTCCAAATTGGCCAAAAAAAGCGTTGCTGATTTTTCCTGGAAAAAACATCAAAAATCTTACGAGCCGTTCCCGAGTAATCACACCTTCTCCAAATTGGCCAAAAAAAGCGTTGCTGATTTTTCCTGGAAAATACACTAAAAATCTTACGAGCCGTTCCGGAGTAATCACACTTTCTCCAAATTGGCAAAAAAAAGCGTTGCTGATTTTTCCTGGAAAATACACTAAAAATCTTACGAGCCGTTCCCGAGTAATCACACCTTCTCCAAATTGGCCAAAAAAAAGCGTTGCTGATTTTTCCTGGAAAATACACTAAAAATCTTACGAGCCGTTCCCGAGTAATCACACCTTCTCCAAATTGGCCAAAAAAAGTGTTGCTGATTTTTCCTGGAAAATATATTAAAAATTTTATGAGCCGTACCCGAGTAATCCCATCTTCTCCAAATTGGCCAAAAAAAGCGTTGCTGATTTTTCCTGGAAAATACACTAAAAATCCTACGAGCCGTTCCCGAGTAATCACACCTTCTCCAAATTGGCCAAAAAAAGCGTTGCTGATTTTTCCTGGAAAAAACATCAAAAATCTTACGAGCCGTTCCCGAGTAATCACACCTTCTCCAAATTGGCCAAAAAAAGCGTTGCTGATTTTTCCTGGAAAATACACTAAAAAACCTACGAGCCGTTCCCGAGTAATCCCATCTTCTCCAAATTGGCCAAAAAAAGCGTTGCTGATTTTTCCTGGAAAATACACTAAAAATCTTACGAGCCGTTCCCGAGTAATCACACCTTCTCCAAATTGGCCAAAAAAAGCGTTGCTGATTTTTCCTGGAAAAAACATCAAAAATCTTACGAGCCGTTCCCGAGTAATCACACCTTCTCCAAATTGGAAAAAAAAAAGCGTTGTTGATTTTTCCTGGAAAATACACTAAAAATCTTACGAGCCGTTCCCGAGTAATCACACCTTCTCCAAATTGGCAAAAAAAAGCGTTGTTGATTTTTCCTGGAAAATACACTAAAAATCTTACGAGCCGTTCCCGAGTAATCCCATCTTCTCCAAATTGGCCAAAAAAAAAACGTTGCTGATTTTTCCTGGAAAATACACTAAAAATCTTACGAGCCGTTCCCGAGTAATCACACCTTCTCCAAATTGGCCAAAAAAAGCGTTGCTGATTTTTCCTGGAAAATACACTAAAAATCTTACGAGCCGTTTCCGAGTAATCACACCTTCTCCAAATTGGCCAAAAAAAGCGTTGTTGATTTTTCCTGGAAAATACACTAAAAAACCTACGAGCCGTTCCCGAGTAATCCCATCTTCTCCAAATTGGCCAAAAAAAGCGTTGCTGATTTTTCCTGGAAAATACACTAAAAATCTTACGAGCCGTTCCCGAGTAATCACACCTTCTCCAAATTGGCCAAAAAAAGCGTTGCTGATTTTTCCTGGAAAAAACATCAAAAATCTTACGAGCCGTTCCCGAGTAATCACACCTTCTCCAAATTGGCCAAAAAAAGCGTTGCTGATTTTTCCTGGAAAATACACTAAAAAACCTACGAGCCGTTTCCGAGTAATCCCATCTTCTCCAAATTGGCCAAAAAAAGCGTTGCTGATTTTTCCTGGAAAATACACTAAAAATCTTACGAGCCGTTCCCGAGTAATCACACCTTCTCCAAATTGGCCAAAAAAAGCGTTGCTGATTTTTCCTGGAAAAAACATCAAAAATCTTACGAGCCGTTCCCGAGTAATCACACCTTCTCCAAATTGGCAAAAAAAAGCGTTGTTGATTTTTCCTGGAAAATACACTAAAAATCTTACGAGCCGTTCCCGAGTAATCACACCTTCTCCAAATTGGCCAAAAAAAAGCGTTGCTGATTTTTCCTGGAAAAAACATCAAAAATCTTACGAGCCGTTCCCGAGTAATCACACCTTCTCCAAATTGGCCAAAAAAAAGCGTTGCTGATTTTTCCTGGAAAATACACTAAAAATCCTACGAGCCGTTCCCGAGTAATCACAGCTTCTCCAAATTGGCCAAAAAAAAAGCGTTGCTGATTTTTCCTGGAAAATACACTAAAAATCTTACGAGCCGTTCCCGAGTAATCACACCTTCTCCAAATTGGCCAAAAAAAGCGTTGCTGATTTTTCCTGGAAAATACACTAAAAATCTTACGAGCCGTTCCCGAGTAATCACACCTTATCCAAATTGGCAAAAAAAAGCGTTGTTGATTTTTCCTGGAAAATACACTAAAAATCTTACGAGCCGTTCCGGAGTAATCCCATCTTCTCCAAATTAGCAAAAAAAAGCGTTGCTGATTTTTCCTGGAAAATACACTAAAAATCCTACGAGCCGTTCCCGAGTAATCACACCTTCTCCAAATTGGCCAAAAAAAACGTTGCTGATTTTTCCTGGAAAATACACTAAAAATCCTACGAGCCGTTCCTGAGTAATCACACCTTCTCCAAATTGGCAAAAAAAAGCGTTGTTGATTTTTCCTGGAAATTACACTAAAAATCCTACGAGCCGTTCCCGAGTAATCCCATCTTCTCCAAATTAGAAAAAAAAGCGTTGTTGATTTTTCCTGGAAAATACACTAAAAATCCTACGAGCAGTTCCCGAGTAATCCCATCTTCTCCAAATTGGCCAAAAAAAGCGTTGCTGATTTTTCCTGGAAAATACACTAAAAAACCTACGAGCCGTTCCCGAGTAATCACACCTTCTCCAAATTGGCCAAAAAAAGCGTTGCACATTTTTCCTGGAAAATACACTAAAAAACCTACGAGCCGTTCCCGAGTAATCCCATCTTCTCCAAATTGGCCAAAAAAAAGCGTTGCTGATTTTTCCTGGAAAATACACTAAAAATCCTACGAGCCGTTCCCGAGTAATCCCATCTTCTCCAAATTAGAAAAAAAAGCGTTGCTGATTTTTCCTGGAAAATACACTAAAAATCCTACGAGCCGTTCCCGAGTAATCACACCTTCTCCAAATTGGCCAAAAAAAGCGTTGCTGATTTTTCCTGGAAAATACACTAAAAATTCTACGAGCCGTTCCCGAGTAATCACACCTTCTCCAAATTGGCCAAAAAAAGCGTTGCTGATTTTTCCTGGAAAATACACTAAAAATCCTACGAGCCGTTCCCGAGTAATCACACCTTCTCCAAATTAGAAAAAAAAGCGTTGCTGATTTTTCCTGGAAAAAACATCAAAAATCTTACGAGCCGTTCCCGAGTAATCACACCTTCTCCAAATTGGCCAAAAAAAAAGCGTTGCTGATTTTTCCTGGAAAAAACATCAAAAATCTTACGAGCCGTTCCCGAGTAATCCCATCTTCTCCAAATTGGCCAAAAAAAGCGTTGCTGATTTTTCCTGGAAAATACACTAAAAATCTTACGAGCCGTTCCCGAGTAATCACACCTTCTCCAAATTGGCCAAAAAAAGCGTTGCTGATTTTTCCTGGAAAATACACTAAAAATTCTACGAGCCGTTCCCGAGTAATCACACCTTCTCCAAATTGGAAAAAAAAGCGTTGCTGAATTTTCCTGGAAAATACACTAAAAATCCTACGAGCCGTTCCCGAGTAATCACACCTTCTCCAAATTGGCCAAAAAAAAGCGTTGCTGATTTTTCCTGGAAAATACACTAAAAATCTTACGAGCCGTTCCCGAGTAATCACACCTTCTCCAAATTGGCCAAAAAAAGCGTTGTTGATTTTTCCTGGAAAATATATTAAAAAACCTACGAGCCGTTCCCGAGTAATCCCATCTTCTCCAAATTAGCAAAAAAAAAAAGCGTTGCTGATTTTTCCTGGAAAATATATTAAAAAACCTACGAGCCGTTCCCGAGTAATCCCATCTTCTCCAAATTGGCCAAAAAAAGCGTTGTTGATTTTTCCTGGAAAATACACTAAAAATCTTACGAGCCGTTCCCGAGTAATCACACCTTCTCCAAATTGGCCAAAAAAAGCGTTGCTGATTTTTCCTGGAAAAAACATCAAAAATCTTACGAGCCGTTCCCGAGTAATCACACCTTCTCCAAATTGGCCAAAAAAAGCGTTGCTGATTTTTCCTGGAAAATATATTAAAAAACCTACGAGCCGTTCCCGAGTAATCCCATCTTCTCCAAATTGGCCAAAAAAAGCGTTGCTGATTTTTCCTGGAAAATACACTAAAAATCTTACGAGCCGTTCCCGAGTAATCACACCTTCTCCAAATTGGCCAAAAAAAGCGTTGCTGATTTTTCCTGGAAAATACACTAAAAATCTTACGAGCCGTTCCCGAGTAATCACACCTTCTCCAAATTGGCCAAAAAAAGCGTTGTTGATTTTTCCTGGAAAATATATTAAAAAACCTACGAGCCGTTCCCGAGTAATCCCATCTTCTCCAAATTAGCAAAAAAAAAAAGCGTTGCTGATTTTTCCTGGAAAATATATTAAAAAACCTACGAGCCGTTCCCGAGTAATCCCATCTTCTCCAAATTGGCCAAAAAAAGCGTTGCTGATTTTTCCTGGAAAATACACTAAAAATCTTACGAGCCGTTCCCGAGTAATCACACCTTCTCCAAATTGGCCAAAAAAAGCGTTGCTGATTTTTCCTGGAAAAAACATCAAAAATCTTACGAGCCGTTCCCGAGTAATCACACCTTCTCCAAATTGGCCAAAAAAAGCGTTGCTGATTTTTCCTGGAAAATACACTAAAAAACCTACGAGCGGTTTCCGAGTAATCCCATCTTCTCCAAATTGGCCAAAAAAAGCGTTGCTGATTTTTCCTGGAAAATACACTAAAAATCTTACGAGCCGTTCCCGAGTAATCACACCTTCTCCAAATTGGCCAAAAAAAGCGTTGCTGATTTTTCCTGGAAAAAACATCAAAAATCTTACGAGCCGTTCCCGAGTAATCACACCTTCTCCAAATTGGCAAAAAAAAGCGTTGTTGATTTTTCCTGGAAAATACACTAAAAATCTTACGAGCCGTTCCCGAGTAATCACACCTTCTCCAAATTGGCCAAAAAAAAGCGTTGCTGATTTTTCCTGGAAAAAACATCAAAAATCTTACGAGCCGTTCCCGAGTAATCACACCTTCTCCAAATTGGCCAAAAAAAAGCGTTGCTGATTTTTCCTGGAAAATACACTAAAAATCCTACGAGCCGTTCCCGAGTAATCACAGCTTCTCCAAATTGGCCAAAAAAAAAGCGTTGCTGATTTTTCCTGGAAAATACACTAAAAATCTTACGAGCCGTTCCCGAGTAATCACACCTTCTCCAAATTGGCCAAAAAAAGCGTTGCTGATTTTTCCTGGAAAATACACTAAAAATCTTACGAGCCGTTCCCGAGTAATCACACCTTATCCAAATTGGCAAAAAAAAGCGTTGTTGATTTTTCCTGGAAAATACACTAAAAATCTTACGAGCCGTTCCGGAGTAATCCCATCTTCTCCAAATTAGCAAAAAAAAGCGTTGCTGATTTTTCCTGGAAAATACACTAAAAATCCTACGAGCCGTTCCCGAGTAATCACACCTTCTCCAAATTGGCCAAAAAAAACGTTGCTGATTTTTCCTGGAAAATACACTAAAAATCCTACGAGCCGTTCCTGAGTAATCACACCTTCTCCAAATTGGCAAAAAAAAGCGTTGTTGATTTTTCCTGGAAATTACACTAAAAATCCTACGAGCCGTTCCCGAGTAATCCCATCTTCTCCAAATTAGAAAAAAAAGCGTTGTTGATTTTTCCTGGAAAATACACTAAAAATCCTACGAGCAGTTCCCGAGTAATCCCATCTTCTCCAAATTGGCCAAAAAAAGCGTTGCTGATTTTTCCTGGAAAATACACTAAAAAACCTACGAGCCGTTCCCGAGTAATCACACCTTCTCCAAATTGGCCAAAAAAAGCGTTGCACATTTTTCCTGGAAAATACACTAAAAAACCTACGAGCCGTTCCCGAGTAATCCCATCTTCTCCAAATTGGCCAAAAAAAAGCGTTGCTGATTTTTCCTGGAAAATACACTAAAAATCCTACGAGCCGTTCCCGAGTAATCCCATCTTCTCCAAATTAGAAAAAAAAGCGTTGCTGATTTTTCCTGGAAAATACACTAAAAATCCTACGAGCCGTTCCCGAGTAATCACACCTTCTCCAAATTGGCCAAAAAAAGCGTTGCTGATTTTTCCTGGAAAATACACTAAAAATTCTACGAGCCGTTCCCGAGTAATCACACCTTCTCCAAATTGGCCAAAAAAAGCGTTGCTGATTTTTCCTGGAAAATACACTAAAAATCCTACGAGCCGTTCCCGAGTAATCACACCTTCTCCAAATTAGAAAAAAAAGCGTTGCTGATTTTTCCTGGAAAAAACATCAAAAATCTTACGAGCCGTTCCCGAGTAATCACACCTTCTCCAAATTGGCCAAAAAAAAAAAATTGCTGATTTTTCCTGGAAAATACACTAAAAATCCTACGAGCCGTTCCCGAGTAATCACACCTTCTCCAAATTGGCCAAAAAAAAGCGTTGTTGATTTTTCCTGGAAAATACACTAAAAATCTTACGAGCCGTTCCCGAGTAATCACACCTTCTCCAAATTGGCCAAAAAAAGCGTTGCTGATTTTTCCTGGAAAAAACATCAAAAATCTTACGAGCCGTTCCCGAGTAATCACACCTTCTCCAAATTGGCCAAAAAAAAAGCGTTGCTGATTTTTCCTGGAAAAAACATCAAAAATCTTACGAGCCGTTCCCGAGTAATCCCATCTTCTCCAAATTGGCCAAAAAAAGCGTTGCTGATTTTTCCTGGAAAATACACTAAAAATCTTACGAGCCGTTCCCGAGTAATCACACCTTCTCCAAATTGGCCAAAAAAAGCGTTGCTGATTTTTCCTGGAAAATACACTAAAAATTCTACGAGCCGTTCCCGAGTAATCACACCTTCTCCAAATTGGAAAAAAAAGCGTTGCTGAATTTTCCTGGAAAATACACTAAAAATCCTACGAGCCGTTCCCGAGTAATCACACCTTCTCCAAATTGGCCAAAAAAAAGCGTTGCTGATTTTTCCTGGAAAATACACTAAAAATCTTACGAGCCGTTCCCGAGTAATCACACCTTCTCCAAATTGGCCAAAAAAAGCGTTGTTGATTTTTCCTGGAAAATATATTAAAAAACCTACGAGCCGTTCCCGAGTAATCCCATCTTCTCCAAATTAGCAAAAAAAAAAAGCGTTGCTGATTTTTCCTGGAAAATATATTAAAAAACCTACGAGCCGTTCCCGAGTAATCCCATCTTCTCCAAATTGGCCAAAAAAAGCGTTGTTGATTTTTCCTGGAAAATATATTAAAAATCCTACGAGCCGTTCCCGAGTAATCACACCTTCTCCAAATTGGCAAAAAAAAAGCGTTGCTGATTTTTCCTGGAAAATACACTAAAAAACCTACGAGCCGTTCCCGAGTAATCCCATCTTCTCCAAATTGGCCAAAAAAAGCGTTGTTGATTTTTCCTGGAAAATACACTAAAAATCTTACGAGCCGTTCCCGAGTAATCCCATCTTCTCCAAATTGGCCAAAAAAAGCGTTGTTGATTTTTCCTGGAAAATACACTAAAAATCCTACGAGCCGTTCCCGAGTAATCACACCATCTCCAAATTGGCCAAAAAAAGCGTTGCTGATTTTTCCTGGAAAAAACATCAAAAATCCTACGAGCCGTTCCCGAGTAATCACACCTTCTCCAAATTGGCCAAAAAAAGCGTTGCTGATTTTTCCTGGAAAATACACTAAAAATCCTACGAGCCGTTCCCGAGTAATCACACCTTCTCCAAATTAGAAAAAAAAGCGTTGCTGATTTTTCCTGGAAAATACACTAAAAAACCTACGAGCCGTTCCCGAGTAATCACACCTTCTCCAAATTAGCCAAAAAAAGCGTTGCTGATTTTTCCTGGAAAAAACATCAAAAATCCTACGAGCCGTTCCCGAGTAATCACACCTTCTCCAAATTGTCCAAAAAAAGCGTTGCTGATTTTTCCTGGAAAATACACTAAAAATCTTACGAGCCGTTCCCGAGTAATCACACCTTCTCCAAATTGGCCAAAAAAAAGCGTTGCTGATTTTTCCTGGAAATTACACTTAAAATCCTACGAGCCGTTCCCGAGTAATCACACCTTCTCCAAATTGGCCAAAAAAAGCGTTGCTGATTTTTCCTGGAAAATACACTAAAAATCCTACGAGCCGTTCCCGAGTAATCACACCTTCTCCAAATTGGCAAAAAAAAAACCTTGCTGATTTTTCCTGGAAAATACACTAAAAAACCTACGAGCCGTTCCCGAGTAATCACACTTTCTCCAAATTGGCAAAAAAAAGCGTTGCTGATTTTTCCTGGAAAATACACTAAAAATCTTACGAGCCGTTCCCGAGTAATCACACCTTCTCCAAATTGGCCAAAAAAAGCGTTGCTGATTTTTCCTGGAAAATACACTAAAAATCTTACGAGCCGTTCCCGAGTAATCACACCTTCTCCAAATTGGCCAAAAAAAAGCGTTGCTGATTTTTCCTGGAAATTACACTTAAAATCCTACGAGCCGTTCCCGAGTAATCACACCTTCTCCAAATTGGCCAAAAAAAGCGTTGCACATTTTTCCTGGAAAAAACATCAAAAATCTTACGAGCCGTTCCCGAGTAATCACACCTTCTCCAAATTGGCCAAAAAAAGCGTTGTTGATTTTTCCTGGAAAATACACTAAAAATCTTACGAGCCGTTTCCGAGTAATCACACCTTCTCCAAATTAGAAAAAAAAGCGTTGCTGATTTTTCCTGGAAAATATATTAAAAATTTTATGAGCCGTTCCCGAGTAATCACACCTTCTCCAAATTGGCAAAAAAAAAGCGTTGCTGATTTTTCCTGGAAAATACACTAAAAAACCTACGAGCCGTTCCCGAGTAATCACACCTTCTCCAAATTGGCCAAAAAAAGCGTTGCTGATTTTTCCTGGAAAATACACTAAAAAACCTACGAGCCGTTCCCGAGTAATCCCATCTTCTCCAAATTGGCCAAAAAAAAGCGTTGCTGATTTTTCCTGGAAAAAACATCAAAAATCTTACGAGCCGTTCCCGAGTAATCACACCTTCTCCAAATTGGCCAAAAAAAGCGTTGCTGATTTTTCCTGGAAAATACACTAAAAATCTTACGAGCCGTTCCCGAGTAATCACACCTTCTCCAAATTGGCCAAAAAAAGCGTTGCTGATTTTTCCTGGAAAATACACTAAAAATCCTACGAGCCGTTCCCGAGTAATCACACCTTCTCCAAATTGGCCAAAAAAAGCGTTGTTGATTTTTCCTGGAAAATACACTAAAAATCTTACGAGCCGTTCCCGAGTAATCACACCTTCTCCAAATTGGCCAAAAAAAAGCGTTGCTGTTTTTCCTGGAAAAAACATCAAAAATCTTACGAGCCGTTCCCGAGTAATCACACCTTCTCCAAATTGGCCAAAAAAAGCGTTGTTGATTTTTCCTGGAAAATACACTAAAAATCTTACGAGCCGTTCCCGAGTAATCACACCTTCTCCAAATTGGCCAAAAAAAAGCGTTGCTGATTTTTCCTGGAAAATACACTAAAAAACCTACGAGCCGTTCCCGAGTAATCACACCTTCTCCAAATTGGCCAAAAAAAAGCGTTGCTGATTTTTCCTGGAAAATACACTAAAAAACCTACGAGCCGTTCCCGAGTAATCCCATCTTCTCCAAATTAGAAAAAAAAGCGTTGCTGATTTTTCCTGGAAAATACACTAAAAATCCTACGAGCCGTTCCCGAGTAATCACACCTTCTCCAAATTGGCCAAAAAAAGCGTTGCTGATTTTTCCTGGAAAATACACTAAAAAACCTACGAGCCGTTCCCGAGTAATCACACCTTCTCCAAATTGGCCAAAAAAAAGCGTTGTTGATTTTTCCTGGAAATTACACTAAAAATCCTACGAGCCGTTCCCGAGTAATCACACCTTCTCCAAATTGGCCAAAAAAAAGCGTTGCTGATTTTTCCTGGAAAATACACTAAAAATCTTACGAGCCGTTCCCGAGTAATCACACCTTATCCAAATTGGCCAAAAAAAGCGTTGCTGATTTTTCCTGGAAAAAACATCAAAAATCTTACGAGCCGTTCCCGAGTAATCACACCTTCTCCAAATTGGCCAAAAAAAGCGTTGCTGATTTTTCCTGGAAAAAACATCAAAAATCCTACGAGCCGTTCCCGAGTAATCACAGCTTCTCCAAATTGGCCAAAAAAAAGCGTTGTTGATTTTTCCTGGAAATTACACTAAAAATCCTACGAGCCGTTCCCGAGTAATCACACCTTCTCCAAATTGGCCAAAAAAAAGCGTTGCTGATTTTTCCTGGAAAATACACTAAAAATCTTACGAGCCGTTCCCGAGTAATCACACCTTATCCAAATTGGCCAAAAAAAGCGTTGCTGATTTTTCCTGGAAAAAACATCAAAAATCTTACGAGCCGTTCCCGAGTAATCACACCTTCTCCAAATTGGCCAAAAAAAGCGTTGTTGATTTTTCCTGGAAAATACATCAAAAATCTTACGAGCCGTTCCCGAGTAATCACAGCTTCTCCAAATTGGCCAAAAAATCGTTGTTGATTTTTCCTGGAAAATACACTAAAAATCTTACGAGCCGTTCCGGAGTAATCACACCTTCTCCAAATTGGCCAAAAAAAGCGTTGCACATTTTTCCTGGAAAATACACTAAAAATCCTACGAGCCGTTCCCGAGTAATCACACCTTCTCCAAATTGGCCAAAAAAAGCGTTGCTGATTTTTCCTGGAAAATACACTAAAAATCTTACGAGACGTTCCTGAGTAATCACACCTTCTCCAAATTGGCCAAAAAAAAGCGTTGCTGATTTTTCCTGGAAAATACACTAAAAATCCTACGAGCCGTTCCCGAGTAATCACACCTTCTCCAAATTCGCCAAAAAAAGCGTTGCTGATTTTTCCTGGAAAATACACTAAAAATCCTACGAGCCGTTCCCGAGTAATCACACCTTCTCCAAATTGGCCAAAAAAAGCGTTGTTGATTTTTCCTGGAAAATACACTAAAAATCCTACGAGCAGTTCCCGAGTAATCACACCTTCTCCAAATTGGCCAAAAAAAGCGTTGTTGATTTTTCCTGGAAAATACATTAAAAATCCTACGAGCAGTTCCCGAGTAATCACACCTTCTCCAAATTGGCCAAAAAAAAGCGTTGCTGATTTTTCCTGGAAAATACACTAAAAATCTTACGAGCCGTTGCCGAGTAATCACACCTTCTCCAAATTGGCCAAAAAAAAGCATTGCTGATTTTTCCTGGAAAATACACTAAAAAACCTACGAGCCGTTCCCGAGTAATCCCATCTTCTCCAAATTGGCCAAAAAAAGCGTTGTTGATTTTTCCTGGAAAATACACTAAAAATCCTACGAGCCGTTCCCGAGTAATCACACCTTCTCCAAATTGGCCAAAAAAAGCGTTGCTGATTTTTCCTGGAAAATACACTAAAAATCCTACGAGCCGTTCCCGAGTAATCCCATCTTCTCCAAATTAGAAAAAAAAGCGTTGCTGATTTTTCCTGGAAAATACACTAAAAAACCTACGAGCCGTTCCCGAGTAATCCCATCTTCTCCAAATTAGAAAAAAAAGCGTTGCTGATTTTTCCTGGAAAATACACTAAAAATCCTACGAGCCGTTCCCGAGTAATCACACCTTCTCCAAATTGGCCAAAAAAAAGCGTTGCACATTTTTCCTGGAAAATACACTAAAAATCCTACGAGCCGTTCCCGAGTAATCACACCTTCTCCAAATTGGCCAAAAAAAGCGTTGCACATTTTTCCTGGAAAATACACTAAAAATCTTACGAGCCGTTCCGGAGTAATCACACCTTCTCCAAATTGGCCAAAAAAAGCGTTGCACATTTTTCCTGGAAAATACACTAAAAATCTTACGAGCCGTTTCCGAGTAATCACACCTTCTCCAAATTGGCCAAAAAAAAGCGTTGCACATTTTTCCTGGAAAATACACTAAAAAACCTACGAGCCGTTCCCGAGTAATCCCATCTTCTCCAAATTAGCAAAAAAAAAGCGTTGCTGATTTTTCCTGGAAAATACACTAAAAATCCTACGAGCCGTTCCCGAGTAATCACACCTTCTCCAAATTGGCCAAAAAAAAGCGTTGCTGATTTTTCCTGGAAAATACACTAAAAATCCTACGAGCCGTTCCCGAGTAATCACACCTTCTCCAAATTGGCCAAAAAAAGCGTTGCTGATTTTTCCTGGAAAATACACTAAAAATCCTACGAGCCGTTCCCGAGTAATCACACCTTCTCCAAATTGGCCAAAAAAAGCGTTGTTGATTTTTCCTGGAAAATACACTAAAAATCCTACGAGCCGTTCCCGAGTAATCACACCTTCTCCAAATTGGCCAAAAAAAGCGTTGCTGATTTTTCCTGGAAAATACACTAAAAAACCTACGAGCCGTTCCCGAGTAATCCCATCTTCTCCAAATTAGAAAAAAAAGCGTTGCTGATTTTTCCTGGAAAATACACTAAAAATCCTACGAGCCGTTCCCGAGTAATCACACCTTCTCCAAATTGGCCAAAAAAAGCGTTGTTGATTTTTCCTGGAAAATACACTAAAAAACCTACGAGCCGTTCCCGAGTAATCCCATCTTCTCCAAATTAGCAAAAAAAAAGCGTTGCTGATTTTTCCTGGAAAATACACTAAAAATCCTACGAGCCGTTCCCGAGTAATCACACCTTCTCCAAATTGGCCAAAAAAAAGCGTTGCTGATTTTTCCTGGAAAATACACTAAAAATCCTACGAGCCGTTCCCGAGTAATCACACCTTCTCCAAATTGGCCAAAAAAAGCGTTGCTGATTTTTCCTGGAAAATACACTAAAAATCCTACGAGCCGTTCCCGAGTAATCCCATCTTCTCCAAATTAGAAAAAAAAGCGTTGCTGATTTTTCCTGGAAAATACACTAAAAATCCTACGAGCCGTTCCCGAGTAATCACACCATCTCCAAATTGGCCAAAAAAAAACCTTGCTGATTTTTCCTGGAAATTACACTAAAAATCCTACGAGCCGTTCCCGAGTAATCCCATCTTCTCCAAATTGGCCAAAAAAAGCGTTGTTGATTTTTCCTGGAAAATACACTAAAAATCCTACGAGCAGTTCCCGAGTAATCACACCTTCTCCAAATTGGCCAAAAAAAAGCGTTGCTGATTTTTCCTGGAAAATACACTAAAAAACCTACGAGCCATTCCCGAGTAATCACACCTTCTCCAAATTGGCCAAAAAAAAACCTTGCTGATTTTTCCTGGAAAATACACTAAAAAACCTACGAGCCGTTCCCGAGTAATCACACCTTCTCCAAATTGGCCAAAAAAAAGCGTTGTTGATTTTTCCTGGAAATTACACATAAAATCCTACGAGCAGTTCCCGAGTAATCACACCTTCTCCAAATTGGCCAAAAAAAAGCGTTGCTGATTTTTCCTGGAAAATACACTAAAAATCTTACGAGCCGTTCCCGAGTAATCACACCTTCTCCAAATTGGCCAAAAAAAGCGTTGCTGATTTTTCCTGGAAAAAACATCAAAAATCTTACGAGCCGTTCCCGAGTAATCACACCTTCTCCAAATTGGCCAAAAAAAGTGTTGCTGATTTTTCCTGGAAAATATATTAAAAAACCTACGAGCCGTTCCCGAGTAATCCCATCTTCTCCAAATTAGCAAAAAAAAAGCGTTGCTGATTTTTCCTGGAAAATATATTAAAAAACCTACGAGCCGTTCCCGAGTAATCCCATCTTCTCCAAATTGGCAAAAAAAAGCGTTGCTGATTTTTCCTGGAAAATACACTAAAAAACCTACGAGCCGTTCCCGAGTAATCCCATCTTCTCCAAATTAGAAAAAAAAGCGTTGCTGATTTTTCCTGGAAAATACACTAAAAATCCTACGAGCCGTTCCCGAGTAATCACACCTTCTCCAAATTGGCCAAAAAAAGCGTTGCACATTTTTCCTGGAAAATACACTAAAAATCTTACGAGCCGTTCCGGAGTAATCCCATCTTCTCCAAATTAGCAAAAAAAAGCGTTGCTGATTTTTCCTGGAAAATATATTAAAAATTTTATGAGCGTTGTTGATTTTTCCTGGAAATTACACTAAAAATCCTACGAGCCGTTCCCGAGTAATCACAGCTTCTCCAAATTGGCCAAAAAAAGCGTTGCTGATTTTTCCTGAAAAATACACTAAAAATCTTACGAGCCGTTTCCGAGTAATCACACCTTCTCCAAATTAGAAAAAAAAAGCGTTGCTGATTTTTCCTGGAAAATATATTAAAAATTTTATGAGCCGTTCCCGAGTAATCACACCTTCTCCAAATTGGCAAAAAAAAGCGTTGTTGATTTTTCCTGGAAAATACACTAAAAATCCTACGAGCCGTTCCCGAGTAATCCCATCTTCTCCAAATTAGAAAAAAAAGCGTTGCTGATTTTTCCTGGAAAATACACTAAAAATCCTACGAGCCGTTCCCGAGTAATCACACCATCTCCAAATTGGCCAAAAAAAAACCTTGCTGATTTTTCCTGGAAATTACACTAAAAATCCTACGAGCCGTTCCCGAGTAATCCCATCTTCTCCAAATTGGCCAAAAAAAAGCGTTGCTGATTTTTCCTGGAAAATACACTAAAAATCCTACGAGCCGTTCCCGAGTAATCACACCTTCTCCAAATTGGCCAAAAAAAGCGTTGTTGATTTTTCCTGGAAAATACACTAAAAAACCAACGAGCCGTTCCCGAGTAATCCCATCTTCTCCAAATTGGCCAAAAAAAGCGTTGCTGATTTTTCCTGGAAAATACACTAAAATCCTACGAGCAGTTCCCGAGTAATCCCATCTTCTCCAAATTGGCCAAAAAAAAAGCGTTGCTGATTTTTCCTGAAAAATACACTAAAAAACCTACGAGCCGTTCCCGAGTAATCACACCTTCTCCAAATTGGCCAAAAAAAGCGTTGCTGATTTTTCCTGGAAAATACACTAAAAATCTTAAAAGCCGTTCCCGAGTAATCACACCTTCTCCAAATTGGCCAAAAAAAGCGCTGTTGATTTTTCCTGGAAAATACACTAAAAATCTTACGAGCCGTTCCCGAGTAATCACACCTTCTCCAAATTGGCCAAAAAAAAGCGTTGCTGATTTTTCCTGGAAATTACACTAAAAATCCTACGAGCAGTTCCCGAGTAATCACACCTTCTCCAAATTGGCAAAAAAAAGCGTTGCTGATTTTTCCTGGAAAATACACTAAAAATCCTACGAGCCGTTCCCGAGTAATCACACCTTCTCCAAATTGGCCAAAAAAAAGCGTTGCTGATTTTTCCTGGAAAATACACTAAAAATCTTACGAGCCGTTCCCGAGTAATCACACCTTCTCCAAATTGGCCAAAAAAAAGCGTTGCTGATTTTTCCTGAAAAATACACTAAAAAACCTACGAGCCGTTCCCGAGTAATCACACCTTCTCCAAATTGGCCAAAAAAAGCGTTGCTGATTTTTCCTGGAAAAAAACATCAAAAACCTACGAGCCGTTCCCGAGTAATCACACCTTCTCCAAATTGGCCAAAAAAAAGCGTTGCTGATTTTTCCTGGAAAATACACTAAAAATCCTACGAGCCATTCCCGAGTAATCACACCTTCTCCAAATTGGCCAAAAAAAAGCGTTGCTGATTTTTCCTGGAAAATACACTAAAAAACCTACGAGCCGTTCCCGAGTAATCACACCTTCTCCAAATTGGCCAAAAAAAAGCGTTGCTGATTTTTCCTGGAAAAAACACTAAAAATCCTACGAGCCGTTCCCGAGTAATCACACCTTCTCCAAATTGGCCAAAAAAAGTGTTGCTGATTTTTCCTGGAAAAAACACTAAAAATCCTACGAGCCGTTCCCGAGTAATCCCATCTTCTCCAAATTAGAAAAAAAAAAACCTTGCTGATTTTTCCTGGAAAATACACTAAAAATCCTACGAGCCGTTCCCGAGTAATCACACCATCTCCAAATTGGCCAAAAAAAAAGCGTTGCTGATTTTTCCTGGAAAAAACATCAAAAATCTTACGAGCCGTTTCCGAGTAATCACACCTTCTCCAAATTGGCCAAAAAAAGCGTTGCTGATTTTTCCTGGAAAATACACTAAAAATCCTACGAGCCGTTCCCGAGTAATCCCATCTTCTCCAAATTGGCCAAAAAAAAGCGTTGCTGATTTTTCCTGGAAAATACACTAAAAATCCTACGAGCAGTTCCCGAGTAATCACACCTTCTCCAAATTGGCCAAAAAAAAGCGTTGCTGATTTTTCCTGGAAAATACACTAAAAAACCTACGAGCCGTTCCCGAGTAATCACACCTTCTCCAAATTGGCCAAAAAAAGCGTTGCTGATTTTTCCTGGAAAAAACACTAAAAATCCTACGAGCCGTTCCCGAGTAATCCCATCTTCTCCAAATTGGCCAAAAAAAAACCTTGCTGATTTTTCCTGGAAAATACACTAAAAAACCTACGAGCCGTTCCCGAGTAATCCCATCTTCTCCAAATTAGAAAAAAAAAAACCTTGCTGATTTTTCCTGGAAAATACACTAAAAATCCTACGAGCTGTTCCCGAGTAATCACACCTTCTCCAAATTGGCCAAAAAAAGCGTTGCTGATTTTTCCTGGAAAAAACATCAAAAATCTTACGAGCCGTTCCCGAGTAATCACACCTTCTCCAAATTGGCCAAAAAAAAGCGTTGTTGATTTTTCCTGGAAATTACACTAAAAATCTTACGAGCCGTTCCCGAGTAATCACACCTTCTCCAAATTGGCCAAAAAAAGCGTTGCTGATTTTTCCTGGAAAAAACATCAAAAATCTTACGAGCCGTTCCCGAGTAATCACACCTTCTCCAAATTGGCCAAAAAAAAGCGTTGTTGATTTTTCCTGGAAATTACACTAAAAATCTTACGAGCCGTTCCGAGTAATCACACCTTCTCCAAATTGGCCAAAAAAAGCGTTGCTGATTTTTCCTGGAAAATACACTAAAAAACCTACGAGCCGTTCCCGAGTAATCCCATCTTCTCCAAATTAGAAAAAAAAGCGTTGCTGATTTTTCCTGGAAAAAACATCAAAAATCCTACGAGCCGTTCCCGAGTAATCACACCTTCTCCAAATTGGCCAAAAAAAAGCGTTGCTGATTTTTCCTGGAAAATACACTAAAAATCCTACGAGCAGTTCCCGAGTAATCCCATCTTCTCCAAATTGGCCAAAAAAAGCGTTGCTGATTTTTCCTGGAAAATACACTAAAAATCCTACGAGCCGTTCCCGAGTAATCCCATCTTCTCCAAATTGGCCAAAAAAAGTGTTGCTGATTTTTCCTGGAAAATACACTAAAAATCCTACGAGCCGTTCCCGAGTAATCCCATCTTCTCCAAATTAAAAAAAAAAGCGTTGCTGATTTTTCCTGGAAAATACACTAAAAATCCTACGAGCCGTTCCCGAGTAATCCCATCTTCTCCAAATTGGCCAAAAAAAAGCGTTGCTGATTTTTCCTGGAAAATACACTAAAAAACCTACGAGCCGTTCCCGAGTAATCCCATCTTCTCCAAATTGGCCAAAAAAAAGCGTTGCTGATTTTTCCTGGAAAATACACTAAAAATCCTACGAGCCGTTCCCGAGTAATCACACCTTCTCCAAATTGGCAAAAAAAAGCGTTGCTGATTTTTCCTGGAAAATACACTAAAAATCCTACGAGCCGTTCCCGAGTAATCACACCTTCTCCAAATTGGCAAAAAAAAGCGTTGCTGATTTTTCCTGGAAAATACACTAAAAATCCTACGAGCCGTTCCCGAGTAATCCCATCTTCTCCAAATTGGCAAAAAAAAGCGTTGCTGATTTTTCCTGGAAAATACACTAAAAATCCTACGAGCAGTTCCCGAGTAATCACACCTTCTCCAAATTGGCCAAAAAAAGCGTTGCTGATTTTTCCTGAAAAATATATCAAAAATCCTACGAGCCGTTCCCGAGTAATCACACCTTCTCCAAATTGGCCAAAAAAAGCGTTGTTGATTTTTCCTGGAAAATACACTAAAAATCCTACGAGCCGTTCCCGAGTAATCACACCTTCTCCAAATTGGCCAAAAAAAGCGTTGTTGATTTTTCCTGGAAAATACACTAAAAATCCTACGAGCCGTTCCCGAGTAATCACACCTTCTCCAAATTGGCCAAAAAAAGCGTTGTTGATTTTTCCTGGAAAATACACTAAAAAACCTACGAGCCGTTCCCGAGTAATCACACCTTCTCCAAATTGGCCAAAAAAAGCGTTGCTGATTTTTCCTGGAAAATACACTAAAAATCTTACGAGCCGTTCCCGAGTAATCACACCTTCTCCAAATTGGCCAAAAAAAGTGTTGCTGATTTTTCCTGGAAAATACACTAAAAATCTTACGAGCCGTTCCCGAGTAATCACACCTTCTCCAAATTGGCCAAAAAAAGCGTTGCTGATTTTTCCTGGAAAATACACTAAAAATCTTACGAGCCGTTTCCGAGTAATCACACCTTCTCCAAATTGGCCAAAAAAAGCGTTGCTGATTTTTCCTGGAAAATACACTAAAAATCCTACGAGCCGTTCCCGAGTAATCACACCTTCTCCAAATTGGCCAAAAAAAAGCGTTGCTGATTTTTCCTGGAAAATACACTAAAAAACCTACGAGCCGTTCCCGAGTAATCACACCTTCTCCAAATTGGCCAAAAAAAAGCGTTGCTGATTTTTCCTGGAAAATACATCAAAAATCTTACGAGCCGTTCCCGAGTAATCACACCTTCTCCAAATTGGCCAAAAAAAAGCGTTGCTGATTTTTCCTGGAAAAAACATCAAAAATCTTACGAGCCGTTTCCGAGTAATCACACCTTCTCCAAATTGGCCAAAAAAAAGCGTTGCTGATTTTTCCTGGAAAATAAACTAAAAAACCTACGAGCCGTTCCCGAGTAATCACACCTTCTCCAAATTGGCCAAAAAAAGCGTTGCTGATTTTTCCTGGAAAATACACTAAAAATCCTACGAGCCGTTCCCGAGTAATCCCATCTTCTCCAAATTGGCCAAAAAAAAGCGTTGCTGATTTTTCCTGAAAAATACACTAAAAAACCTACGAGCCGTTCCCGAGTAATCACACCTTCTCCAAATTGGCCAAAAAAAAACCTTGCTGATTTTTCCTGGAAAATACACTAAAAATCTTACGAGCCGTTCCCGAGTAATCACACCTTCTCCAAATTGGCCAAAAAAAGCGTTGCTGATTTTTCCTGGAAAAAACATCAAAAATCTTACGAGCCGTTCCCGAGTAATCACACCTTCTCCAAATTGGCCAAAAAAAGCGTTGCTGATTTTTCCTGGAAAAAACATCAAAAATCTTACGAGCCGTTCCCGAGTAATCACACCTTCTCCAAATTGGCCAAAAAAAGCGTTGTTGATTTTTCCTGGAAAATACACTAAAAAACCTACGAGCCGTTCCCGAGTAATCCCATCTTCTCCAAATTGGCCAAAAAAAGCGTTGTTGATTTTTCCTGGAAAATACACTAAAAAACCTACGAGCCGTTCCCGAGTAATCACACCTTCTCCAAATTGGCCAAAAAAAAACCTTGCTGATTTTTCCTGGAAAATACACTAAAAAACCTACGAGCCGTTCCCGAGTAATCACACCTTCTCCAAATTGGCAAAAAAAAGCGTTGTTGATTTTTCCTGGAAAATACACTAAAAATCTTACGAGCCGTTCCCGAGTAATCCCATCTTCTCCAAATTGGCCAAAAAAAAGCGTTGTTGATTTTTCCTGGAAAATACACTAAAAATCCTACGAGCCGTTCCCGAGTAATCACACCTTCTCCAAATTGGCCAAAAAAAGCGTTGTTGATTTTTCCTGAAAAAAACATCAAAAATCCTACGAGCCGTTCCCGAGTAATCCCATCTTCTCCAAATTGGCCAAAAAAAGCGTTGCTGATTTTTCCTGGAAAATACACTAAAAATCCTACGAGCCGTTCCCGAGTAATCACACCTTCTCCAAATTGGCCAAAAAAAAGCGTTGCTGATTTTTCCTGGAAAATACACTAAAAAACCTACGAGCCGTTCCCGAGTAATCACACCTTCTCCAAATTGGCCAAAAAAAGCGTTGCTGATTTTTCCTGGAAAATACACTAAAAATCTTACGAGCCGTTCCCGAGTAATCACACCTTCTCCAAATTGGCCAAAAAAAGCGTTGCTGATTTTTCCTGGAAAAAACATCAAAAATCTTACGAGCCGTTCCCGAGTAATCACACTTTCTCCAAATTGGCCAAAAAAAGCGTTGCTGATTTTTCCTGGAAAATACACAAAAAAACCTACGAGCCGTTCCCGAGTAATCCCATCTTCTCCAAATTGGCCAAAAAAAAGCGTTGCTGATTTTTCCTGGAAAAAACATCAAAAATCCTACGAGCCGTTCCCGAGTAATCCCATCTTCTCCAAATTGGCCAAAAAAAAGCGTTGCTGATTTTTCCTGGAAAATACACTAAAAATCCTACGAGCCGTTCCCGAGTAATCACACCTTCTCCAAATTGGCCAAAAAAAGCGTTGTTGATTTTTCCTGGAAAATACACTAAAAATCCTACGAGCCGTTCCCGAGTAATCACACCATCTCCAAATTGGCAAAAAAAAGCGTTGCTGATTTTTCCTGGAAAATACACTAAAAATCCTACTAGCCGTTCCCGAGTAATCACACCATCTCCAAATTGGCCAAAAAAAGCGTTGCTGATTTTTCCTGGAAAAAACATCAAAAATCTTACGAGCCGTTCCCGAGTAATCACACCTTCTCTAAATTGGCCAAAAAAATCGTTGCTGATTTTTCCTGGAAAATACACTAAAAATCTTACGAGCCGTTTCCGAGTAATCCCATCTTCTCCAAATTGGCCAAAAAAAAGCGTTGCTGATTTTTCCTGGAAAAAACATCAAAAATCCTACGAGCCGTTCCCGAGTAATCACACCTTCTCCAAATTGGCAAAAAAAAGCGTTGCTGATTTTTCCTGGAAAATACACTAAAAATCCTACGAGCCGTTCCCGAGTAATCCCAACTTCTCCAAATTGGCCAAAAAAAGCGTTGTTGATTTTTCCTGGAAAATACACTAAAAATCCTACCAGCCGTTCCCGAGTAATCCCAACTTCTCCAAATTGGCAAAAAAAAGCGTTGCTGATTTTTCCTGGAAAATACACTAAAAATCCTACGAGCCGTTCCCGAGTAATCCCATCTTCTCCAAATTGGCCAAAAAAAAGCGTTGCTGATTTTTCCTGGAAAATACACTAAAAATCCTACGAGCCGTTCCCGAGTAATCACACCTTCTCCAAATTGGCCAAAAAAAAGCGTTGCTGATTTTTCCTGGAAAATACACTAAAAAACCTACGAGCCGTTCCCGAGTAATCACACCTTCTCCAAATTGGCCAAAAAAAGCGTTGCTGATTTTTCCTGGAAAATACACTAAAAATCTTACGAGCCGTTCCCGAGTAATCACACCTTCTCCAAATTGGCCAAAAAAAGCGTTGCTGATTTTTCCTGGAAAAAACATCAAAAATCTTACGAGCCGTTCCCGAGTAATCACACCTTCTCCAAATTGGCCAAAAAAAGCGTTGCTGATTTTTCCTGGAAAATACACTAAAAATCTTACGAGCAGTTTCCGAGTAATCCCATCTTCTCCAAATTGGCCAAAAAAAAGCGTTGCTGATTTTTCCTGGAAAAAACATCAAAAATCCTACGAGCCGTTCCCGAGTAATCACACCTTCTCCAAATTGGCAAAAAAAAGCGTTGCTGATTTTTTCTGGAAAATACACTAAAAATCCTACGAGCCGTTCCCGATTAATCCCAACTTCTCCAAATTGGCCAAAAAAAGCGTTGTTGATTTTTCCTGGAAAATACACTAAAAATCCTACCAGCCGTTCCCGAGTAATCACACCTTCTCCAAATTGGCAAAAAAAAGCGTTGCACATTTTTCCTGGAAAATACACTAAAAATCTTACGAGCCGTTCCCGAGTAATCACACCTTCTCCAAATTGGCCAAAAAAAGCGTTGTTGATTTTTCCTGGAAAAAACATCAAAAATCCTACGAGCCGTTCCCGAGTAATCCCATCTTCTCCAAATTGGCCAAAAAAAAGCGTTGCTGATTTTTCCTGGAAAATACACTAAAAATCCTACGAGCCGTTCCCGAGTAATCACACCTTCTCCAAATTGGCCAAAAAAAAAGCGTTGCTGATTTTTCCTGGAAAATACACTAAAAAACCTACGAGCCGTTCCCGAGTAATCACACCTTCTCCAAATTGGCCAAAAAAAAGCGTTGCTGATTTTTCCTGGAAAATACACTAAAAAACCTACGAGCCGTTCCCGAGTAATCACACCTTCTCCAAATTGGCCAAAAAAAGCGTTGCTGATTTTTCCTGGAAAATACACTAAAAATCTTACGAGCCGTTCCCGAGTAATCACACCTTCTCCAAATTGGCCAAAAAAAGCGTTGCTGATTTTTCCTGGAAAAAGCATCAAAAATCTTACGAGCCGTTCCCGAGTAATCACACCTTCTCCAAATTGGCCAAAAAAAGCGTTGCTGATTTTTCCTGGAAAATACACTAAAAATCCTACGAGCCGTTCCCGAGTAATCCCATCTTCTCCAAATTGGCAAAAAAAAGCGTTGCTGATTTTTCCTGGAAAAAACACTAAAAATCCTACGAGCCGTTCCCGAGTAATCACACCTTCTCCAAATTGGCAAAAAAAAGCGTTGTTGATTTTTCCTGGAAATTACACTTAAAATCCTACGAGCCGTTCCCGAGTAATCACACCTTCTCCAAATTAGCAAAAAAAAAGCGTTGCTGATTTTTCCTGGAAAATACACTAAAAATCTTACGAGCCGTTCCCGAGTAATCACACCTTCTCCAAATTGGCCAAAAAAAGCGTTGCTGATTTTTCCTGGAAAAAACATCAAAAATCTTACGAGCCGTTCCCGAGTAATCACACCTTCTCCAAATTGTCCAAAAAAAAGCGTTGCTGATTTTTCCTGGAAAATACACTAAAAATCCTACGAGCCGTTCCCGAGTAATCACAGCTTCTCCAAATTGGCCAAAAAAAGCGTTGCTGATTTTTCCTGGAAAAAACATCAAAAATCTTACGAGCCGTTCCCGAGTAATCCCATCTTCTCCAAATTAGAAAAAAAAGCGTTGCTGATTTTTCCTGGAAAATACACTAAAAATCCTACGAGCCGTTCCCGAGTAATCACACCTTCTCCAAATTGGCCAAAAAAAAGCGTTGTTGATTTTTCCTGGAAAATACACTAAAAATCCTACGAGCCGTTCCCGAGTAATCACACCTTCTCCAAATTGGCAAAAAAAAGCGTTGTTGATTTTTCCTGGAAAAAACATCAAAAATCTTACGAGCCGTTCCCGAGTAATCACACCTTCTCCAAATTGGCAAAAAAAAGCGTTGCTGATTTTTCCTGGAAAATACACTAAAAATCCTACGAGCAGTTCCCGAGTAATCACACCTTCTCCAAATTGGCCAAAAAAAGCGTTGTTGATTTTTCCTGGAAAAAACATCAAAAATCTTACGAGCCGTTCCCGAGTAATCACACCTTCTCCAAATTGGCAAAAAAAAGCGTTGTTGATTTTTCCTGGAAATTACACTTAAAATCCTACGAGCCGTTCCCGAGTAATCACACCTTCTCCAAATTAGCAAAAAAAAGCGTTGCTGATTTTTCCTGGAAAATATATTAAAAATTTTATGAGCCGTTCCCGAGTAATCACACCTTCTCCAAATTGGCCAAAAAAAGCGTTGTTGATTTTTCCTGGAAAATACACTAAAAATCCTACGAGCCGTTCCCGAGTAATCACAGCTTCTCCAAATTGGCCAAAAAAAGCGTTGCTGATTTTTCCTGGAAAAAACATCAAAAATCTTACGAGCCGTTCCCGAGTAATCACACCTTCTCCAAATTGGCCAAAAAAAGCGTTGCTGATTTTTCCTGGAAAATACACTAAAAATCTTACGAGCCGTTCCCGAGTAATCACACCTTCTCCAAATTGGCCAAAAAAAAGCGTTGTTGATTTTTCCTGGAAAATACACTAAAAATCTTACGAGCAGTTCCCGAGTAATCCCATCTTCTCCAAATTGGCCAAAAAAAGCGTTGCTGATTTTTCCTGGAAAATACACTAAAAATCTTACGAGCCGTTTCCGAGTAATCACACCTTCTCCAAATTAGAAAAAAAAGTGTTGCTGATTTTTCCTGGAAAATACACTAAAAATCTTACGAGCCGTTCCCGAGTAATCACACCTTCTCCAAATTGGCCAAAAAAAGCGTTGCTGATTTTTCCTGGAAAAAACATCAAAAATCTTACGAGCCGTTCCCGAGTAATCACACCTTCTCCAAATTGGCCAAAAAAAGCGTTGCTGATTTTTCCTGGAAAAAACATCAAAAATCTTACGAGCCGTTCCCGAGTAATCACACCTTCTCCAAATTAGAAAAAAAAGCGTTGCTGATTTTTCCTGGAAAATACACTAAAAAACCTACGAGCCGTTCCCGAGTAATCACACCTTCTCCAAATTGGCCAAAAAAAGCGTTGCTGATTTTTCCTGGAAAATACACTAAAAATCCTACGAGCCGTTCCCGAGTAATCACACCTTCTCCAAATTGGCCAAGAAAAAGCGTTGTTGATTTTTCCTGGAAAATACACTAAAAATCTTACGAGCCGTTCCCGAGTAATCACACCTTCTCCAAATTGGCCAAAAAAAAGCGTTGCTGATTTTTCCTGGAAAATATATTAAAAATTTTATGAGCCGTTCCCGAGTAATCACACCTTCTCCAAATTGGTCAAAAAAAGCGTTGTTGATTTTTCCTGGAAAATACACTAAAAAACCTACGAGCCGTTCCCGAGTAATCACACCTTCTCCAAATTGGCCAAAAAAAGCGTTGCTGATTTTTCCTGGAAAAAACATCAAAAATCTTACGAGCCGTTCCCGAGTAATCACACCTTCTCCAAATTGGCCAAAAAAAGCGTTGCTGATTTTTCCTGAAAAATACACTAAAAAACCTACGAGCCGTTCCCGAGTAATCCCATCTTCTCCAAATTGGCCAAAAAAAGCGTTGTTGATTTTTCCTGGAAAATACACTAAAAATCCTACGAGCCGTTCCCGAGTAATCACACCTTCTCCAAATTGGCAAAAAAAAGCGTTGCTGATTTTTCCTGGAAAATACACTAAAAATCCTACGAGCCGTTCCCGAGTAATCACACCTTCTCCAAATTGGCAAAAAAAAGCGTTGCTGATTTTTCCTGGAAAATACACTAAAAATTCTACGAGCCGTTCCCGAGTAATCCCATCTTCTCCAAATTAGAAAAAAAAGCGTTGTTGATTTTTCCTGGAAAATACACTAAAAATCCTACGAGCAGTTCCCGAGTAATCCCATCTTCTCCAAATTGGCCAAAAAAAGCGTTGCTGATTTTTCCTGGAAAATACATTAAAAATCCTACGAGCCGTTCCCGAGTAATCACACCTTCTCCAAATTGGCAAAAAAAAGCGTTGCTGATTTTTCCTGGAAAAAACACTAAAAATCCTACGAGCCGTTCCCGAGTAATCACACCTTCTCCAAATTGGCCACAAAAAGCGTTGCACATTTTTCCTGGAAAATACACTAAAAATCCTACGAGCCGTTCCCGAGTAATCACACCATCTCCAAATTGGCCAAAAAAAGCGTTGCTGATTTTTCCTGGAAAAAACATCAAAAATCTTACGAGCCGTTCCCGAGTAATCACACCATCTCCAAATTGGCCAAAAAAAGCGTTGCTGATTTTTCCTGGAAAATACACTAAAAATCTTATGAGCCGTTCCCGAGTAATCCCATCTTCTCCAAATTGGCCAAAAAAAAGCGTTGTTGATTTTTCCTGGAAAATACATCAAAAATCCTACGAGCCGTTCCCGAGTAATCACACCTTCTCCAAATTGGCAAAAAAAAGCGTTGCACATTTTTCCTGGAAAATACACTAAAAATCTTACGAGCCGTTCCGGAGTAATCACACTTTCTCCAAATTGGCAAAAAAAAGCGTTGCTGATTTTTCCTGGAAAATACACTAAAAATCTTACGAGCCGTTCCCGAGTAATCACACCTTCTCCAAATTGGCCAAAAAAAGCGTTGCTGATTTTTCCTGGAAAATACACTAAAAATCCTACGAGCCGTTCCCGAGTAATCCCATCTTCTCCAAATTGGCCAAAAAAAGCGTTGCTGATTTTTCCTGGAAAAAACATCAAAAATCTTACGAGCCGTTCCCGAGTAATCCCATCTTCTCCAAATTGGCCAAAAAAAGCGTTGCACATTTTTCCTGGAAAATACACTAAAAAACCTACGAGCCGTTCCCGAGTAATCACACCTTCTCCAAATTGGCCAAAAAAAGCGTTGTTGATTTTTCCTGGAAATTACACTAAAAATTTTACGAGCCGTTCCCGAGTAATCACACCTTCTCCAAATTGGCAAAAAAAAGCGTTGCTGATTTTTCCTGGAAAATACACTAAAAATCCTACGAGCCGTTCCCGAGTAATCACACCTTCTCCAAATTGGCAAAAAAAAGCGTTGCTGATTTTTCCTGGAAAATACACTAAAAAACCTACGAGCCGTTCCCGAGTAATCCCATCTTCTCCAAATTAGAAAAAAAAAGCGTTGCTGATTTTTCCTGGAAAATACACTAAAAATCTTACGAGCCGTTCCCGAGTAATCACACCTTCTCCAAATTGGCCAAAAAAAAAGCGTTGCTGATTTTTCCTGGTAAATACACTAAAAATCTTACGAGCCGTTCCCGAGTAATCACACCTTCTCCAAATTGGCCAAAAAAAGCGTTGCTGATTTTTCCTGGAAAATACACTAAAAATCCTACGAGCCGTTCCCGAGTAATCACACCTTCTCCAAATTGGCAAAAAAAAGCGTTGTTGATTTTTCCTGGAAATTACACTAAAAATCCTACGAGCCGTTCCCGAGTAATCACACCTTCTCCAAATTGGCCAAAAAAAATTGTTGCTGATTTTTCCTGAAAAATACACTAAAAAACCTACGAGCCGTTCCCGAGTAATCACACCTTCTCCAAATTGGCCAAAAAAAGCGTTGCTGATTTTTCCTGGAAAAAACATCAAAAATCTTACGAGCCGTTCCCGAGTAATCACACCTTCTCCAAATTGGCAAAAAAAAGCGTTGTTGATTTTTCCTGAAAAATACACTAAAAAACCTACGAGCCGTTCCCGAGTAATCACACCTTCTCCAAATTGGCCAAAAAAAGCGTTGTTGATTTTTCCTGGAAAATACACTAAAAATCCTACCAGCCGTTCCCGAGTAATCACACCTTCTCCAAATTGGCCAAAAAAAGCGTTGCTGATTTTTCCTGGAAAATACACTAAAAATCCTACGAGCAGTTCCCGAGTAATCACACCTTCTCCAAATTGGCAAAAAAAAGCGTTGCTGATTTTTCCTGGAAAATACACTAAAAATCCTACGAGCCGTTCCCGAGTAATCACACCTTCTCCAAATTGGCCACAAAAAGCGTTGCTGATTTTTCCTGGAAAATACACTAAAAATCCTACCAGCCGTTCCCGAGTAATCACACCTTCTCCAAATTGGCCAAAAAAAGCGTTGCTGATTTTTCCTGGAAAATACACTAAAAATCCTACGAGCCGTTCCCGAGTAATCACACCTTCTCCAAATTGGCCACAAAAAGCGTTGCTGATTTTTCATGGAAAATACACTAAAAAACCTACGAGCCGTTCCCGAGTAATCCCATCTTCTCCAAATTAGAAAAAAAGCGTTGTTGATTTTTCCTGGAAAATACACTAAAAATCCTACGAGCAGTTCCCGAGTAATCACACCTTCTCCAAATTGGCCAAAAAAAGCGTTGCTGATTTTTCCTGGAAAATACACTAAAAATTTTATGAGCCGTTCCCGAGTAATCCCATCTTCTCCAAATTGGCCAAAAAAAAGCGTTGCTGATTTTTCCTGGAAAAAACATCAAAAATCCTACGAGCCGTTCCCGAGTAATCACACCTTCTCCAAATTGGCCAAAAAAAAGCGTTGCTGATTTTTCCTGGAAAATACACTAAAAATCTTACGAGCCGTTTCCGAGTAATCACACCTTCTCCAAATTGGCCAAAAAAAGCGTTGTTGATTTTTCCTGGAAAATACACTAAAAATCCTACTAGCCGTTCCCGAGTAATCACACCTTCTCCAAATTGGCCAAAAAAAGCGTTGCTGATTTTTCCTGGAAAATACACTAAAAATCCTACGAGCCGTTCCCGAGTAATCACACCTTCTCCAAATTGGCCAAAAAAAGCGTTGCTGATTTTTCCTGGAAAATACACTAAAAATCCTACGAGCCGTTCCCGAGTAATCCCATCTTCTCCAAATTGGCCAAAAAAAGCGTTGCTGATTTTTCCTGGAAAATACACTAAAAATCTTACGAGCCGTTCCCGAGTAATCACACCTTCTCCAAATTGGCCACAAAAAGCGTTGCACATTTTTCCTGGAAAAAACACTAAAAATCTTACGAGCCGTTCCCGAGTAATCACACCTTCTCCAAATTGGCCACAAAAAGCGTTGCACATTTTTCCTGGAAAAAACACTAAAAATCTTACGAGCCGTTCCCGAGTAATCACACCTTCTCCAAATTGGCAAAAAAAAGCGTTGCTGATTTTTCCTGGAAAAAACACTAAAAATCCTACGAGCCGTTCCCGAGTAATCACACCTTCTCCAAATTGGCCACAAAAAGCGTTGCACATTTTTCCTGGAAAATACACTAAAAATCCTACGAGCCGTTCCCGAGTAATCACACCTTCTCCAAATTGGCCAAAAAAAGCGTTGCTGATTTTTCCTGAAAAATACATCAAAAATCCTACGAGCCGTTCCCGAGTAATCACACCTTCTCCAAATTAGAAAAAAAAGCGTTGCTGATTTTTCCTGGAAAATACACTAAAAATCCTACGAGCCGTTCCTGAGTAATCACACCTTCTCCAAATTGGCCAAAAAAAGCGTTGCTGATTTTTCCTGGAAAATACACTAAAAAACCTACGAGCCGTTCCCGAGTAATCCCATCTTCTCCAAATTGGCCAAAAAAAGCGTTGCTGATTTTTCCTGGAAAATACACTAAAAAACCTACGAGCTGTTCCCGAGTAATCACACCTTCTCCAAATTGGCCAAAAAAAGCGTTGTTGATTTTTCCTGGAAAATACACTAAAAATCCTACGAGCCGTTCCCGAGTAATCACACCTTCTCCAAATTGGCCAAAAAAAAGCGTTGCTGATTTTTCCTGGAAAATACACTAAAAATCCTACGAGCCGTTCCCGAGTAATCCCACCTTCTCCAAATTGGCCAAAAAAAGCGTTGTTGATTTTTCCTGGAAAGTACACTAAAAAACCTACGAGCCGTTCCCAAGTAATCACACCTTCTCCAAATTGGCCAAAAAAAGCGTTGCTGATTTTTCCTGGAAAATACACTAAAAATCCTACGAGCCGTTCCCGAGTAATCCCATCTTCTCCAAATTGGCCAAAAAAAAACGTTGCTGATTTTTCCTGGAAAATACACTAAAAATCTTACGAGCCGTTCCCGAGTAATCACACCTTCTCCAAATTGGCCAAAAAAAGCGTTGCTGATTTTTCCTGGAAAAAACATCAAAAATCTTACGAGCCGTTCCCGAGTAATCACACCTTCTCCAAATTGGCAAAAAAAAGCGTTGTTGATTTTTCCTGGAAAATACACTAAAAATCTTACGAGCCGTTCCCGAGTAATCCCATCTTCTCCAAATTGGCCAAAAAAAAACGTTGCTGATTTTTCCTGGAAAATACACTAAAAAACCTACGAGCCGTTCCCGAGTAATCCCAACTTCTCCAAATTGGCCAAAAAAAGCGTTGTTGATTTTTCCTGGAAAATACACTAAAAATCCTACGAGCCGTTCCCGAGTAATCACACCTTCTCCAAATTAGAAAAAAAGCGTTGTTGATTTTTCCTGGAAAATACACTAAAAATCCTACGAGCAGTTCCCGAGTAATCACACCTTCTCCAAATTGGCCAAAAAAAGCGTTGCTGATTTTTCCTGGAAAATACACTAAAAATTTTATGAGCCGTTCCCGAGTAATCCCATCTTCTCCAAATTGGCCAAAAAAAAGCGTTGCTGATTTTTCCTGGAAAAAACATCAAAAATCCTACGAGCCGTTCCCGAGTAATCACACCTTCTCCAAATTGGCCAAAAAAAAATGTTGCTGATTTTTCCTGGAAAATACACTAAAAATCTTACGAGCCGTTTCCGAGTAATCACACCTTCTCCAAATTGGCCAAAAAAAGCGTTGTTGATTTTTCCTGGAAAATACACTAAAAATCCTACTAGCCGTTCCCGAGTAATCACACCTTCTCCAAATTGGCCAAAAAAAGCGTTGCTGATTTTTCCTGGAAAATACACTAAAAATCCTACGAGCCGTTCCCGAGTAATCACACCTTCTCCAAATTGGCCAAAAAAAGCGTTGCTGATTTTTCCTGGAAAATACACTAAAAATCCTACGAGCCGTTCCCGAGTAATCCCATCTTCTCCAAATTGGCCAAAAAAAGCGTTGCTGATTTTTCCTGGAAAATACACTAAAAATCTTACGAGCCGTTCCCGAGTAATCACACCTTCTCCAAATTGGCCACAAAAAGCGTTGCACATTTTTCCTGGAAAAAACACTAAAAATCTTACGAGCCGTTCCCGAGTAATCACACCTTCTCCAAATTGGCAAAAAAAAACGTTGCTGATTTTTCCTGGAAAATACACTAAAAATCTTACGAGCCGTTCCCGAGTAATCACACCTTCTCCAAATTGGCCAAAAAAAGCGTTGCTGATTTTTCCTGGAAAAAACATCAAAAATCTTACGAGCCGTTCCCGAGTAATCACACCTTCTCCAAATTGGCAAAAAAAAGCGTTGTTGATTTTTCCTGGAAAATACACTAAAAATCTTACGAGCCGTTCCCGAGTAATCCCATCTTCTCCAAATTGGCCAAAAAAAAAACGTTGCTGATTTTTCCTGGAAAATACACTAAAAAACCTACGAGCCGTTCCCGAGTAATCCCAACTTCTCCAAATTGGCCAAAAAAAGCGTTGTTGATTTTTCCTGGAAAATACACTAAAAATCCTACGAGCCGTTCCCGAGTAATCACACCTTCTCCAAATTAGAAAAAAAGCGTTTTAATTTTTCCTGGAAAATACACTAAAAATCCTACGAGCAGTTCCCGAGTAATCACACCTTCTCCAAATTGGCCAAAAAAAGCGTTGCTGATTTTTCCTGGAAAATACACTAAAAATTTTATGAGCCGTTCCCGAGTAATCCCATCTTCTCCAAATTGGCCAAAAAAAAGCGTTGCTGATTTTTCCTGGAAAAAACATCAAAAATCCTACGAGCCGTTCCCGAGTAATCACACCTTCTCCAAATTGGCCAAAAAAAAGCGTTGCTGATTTTTCCTGGAAAATACACTAAAAATCTTACGAGCCGTTTCCGAGTAATCACACCTTCTCCAAATTGGCCAAAAAAAGCGTTGTTGATTTTTCCTGGAAAATACACTAAAAATCCTACTAGCCGTTCCCGAGTAATCACACCTTCTCCAAATTGGCCAAAAAAAGCGTTGCTGATTTTTCCTGGAAAATACACTAAAAATCCTACGAGCCGTTCCCGAGTAATCACACCTTCTCCAAATTGGCCAAAAAAAGCGTTGCTGATTTTTCCTGGAAAATACACTAAAAATCCTACGAGCCGTTCCCGAGTAATCCCATCTTCTCCAAATTGGCCAAAAAAAGCGTTGCTGATTTTTCCTGGAAAATACACTAAAAATCTTACGAGCCGTTCCCGAGTAATCACACCTTCTCCAAATTGGCCACAAAAAGCGTTGCACATTTTTCCTGGAAAAAACACTAAAAATCTTACGAGCCGTTCCCGAGTAATCACACCTTCTCCAAATTGGCAAAAAAAAAGCGTTGCTGATTTTTCCTGGAAAAAACACTAAAAATCCTACGAGCCGTTCCCGAGTAATCACACCTTCTCCAAATTGGCCACAAAAAGCGTTGCACATTTTTCCTGGAAAATACACTAAAAATCCTACGAGCCGTTCCCGAGTAATCACACCTTCTCCAAATTGGCCAAAAAAAGCGTTGCTGATTTTTCCTGAAAAATACATCAAAAATCCTACGAGCCGTTCCCGAGTAATCACACCTTCTCCAAATTAGAAAAAAAAGCGTTGCTGATTTTTCCTGGAAAATACACTAAAAATCCTACGAGCCGTTCCCGAGTAATCACACCTTCTCCAAATTGGCCAAAAAAAGCGTTGCTGATTTTTCCTGGAAAATACACTAAAAAACCTACGAGCCGTTCCCGAGTAATCCCATCTTCTCCAAATTGGCCAAAAAAAAGCGTTGCTGATTTTTCCTGGAAAATACACTAAAAAACCTACGAGCCGTTCCCGAGTAATCACACCTTCTCCAAATTGGCCAAAAAAAGCGTTGTTGATTTTTCCTGGAAAATACACTAAAAATCCTACGAGCCGTTCCCGAGTAATCACACCTTCTCCAAATTGGCCAAAAAAAAGCGTTGCTGATTTTTCCTGGAAAATACACTAAAAATCCTACGAGCCGTTCCCGAGTAATCCCACCTTCTCCAAATTGGCCAAAAAAAGCGTTGTTGATTTTTCCTGGAAAGTACACTAAAAAACCTACGAGCCGTTCCCGAGTAATCACACCTTCTCCAAATTGGCCAAAAAAAGCGTTGCTGATTTTTCCTGGAAAATACACTAAAAATCCTACGAGCCGTTCCCGAGTAATCCCATCTTCTCCAAATTGGCCAAAAAAAAACGTTGCTGATTTTTCCTGGAAAATACACTAAAAAACCTACGAGCCGTTCCCGAGTAATCCCAACTTCTCCAAATTGGCCAAAAAAAGCGTTGTTGATTTTTCCTGGAAAATACACTAAAAATCCTACGAGCCGTTCCCGAGTAATCACACCTTCTCCAAATTAGAAAAAAAGCGTTGTTGATTTTTCCTGGAAAATACACTAAAAATCCTACGAGCAGTTCCCGAGTAATCACACCTTCTCCAAATTGGCCAAAAAAAGCGTTGCTGATTTTTCCTGGAAAATACACTAAAAATTTTATGAGCCGTTCCCGAGTAATCCCATCTTCTCCAAATTGGCCAAAAAAAAGCGTTGCTGATTTTTCCTGGAAAAAACATCAAAAATCCTACGAGCCGTTCCCGAGTAATCACACCTTCTCCAAATTGGCCAAAAAAAAGCGTTGCTGATTTTTCCTGGAAAATACACTAAAAATCTTACGAGCCGTTTCCGAGTAATCACACCTTCTCCAAATTGGCCAAAAAAAGCGTTGTTGATTTTTCCTGGAAAATACACTAAAAATCCTACTAGCCGTTCCCGAGTAATCACACCTTCTCCAAATTGGCCAAAAAAAGCGTTGCTGATTTTTCCTGGAAAATACACTAAAAATCCTACGAGCCGTTCCCGAGTAATCACACCTTCTCCAAATTGGCCAAAAAAAGCGTTGCTGATTTTTCCTGGAAAATACACTAAAAATCCTACGAGCCGTTCCCGAGTAATCCCATCTTCTCCAAATTGGCCAAAAAAAGCGTTGCTGATTTTTCCTGGAAAATACACTAAAAATCTTACGAGCCGTTCCCGAGTAATCACACCTTCTTCAAATTGGCCACAAAAAGCGTTGCACATTTTTCCTGGAAAAAACACTAAAAATCTTACGAGCCGTTCCCGAGTAATCACACCTTCTCCAAATTGGCAAAAAAAAAGCGTTGCTGATTTTTCCTGGAAAAAACACTAAAAATCCTACGAGCCGTTCCCGAGTAATCACACCTTCTCCAAATTGGCCACAAAAAGCGTTGCACATTTTTCCTGGAAAATACACTAAAAATCCTACGAGCCGTTCCCGAGTAATCACACCTTCTCCAAATTGGCCAAAAAAAGCGTTGCTGATTTTTCCTGAAAAATACATCAAAAATCCTACGAGCCGTTCCCGAGTAATCACACCTTCTCCAAATTAGAAAAAAAAGCGTTGCTGATTTTTCCTGGAAAATACACTAAAAATCCTACGAGCCGTTCCCGAGTAATCACACCTTCTCCAAATTGGCCAAAAAAAGCGTTGCTGATTTTTCCTGGAAAATACACTAAAAAACCTACGAGCCGTTCCCGAGTAATCCCATCTTCTCCAAATTGGCCAAGAAAAAGCGTTGCTGATTTTTCCTGGAAAATACACTAAAAAACCTACGAGCCGTTCCCGAGTAATCACACCTTCTCCAAATTGGCCAAAAAAAGCGTTGTTGATTTTTCCTGGAAAATACACTATAAATCCTACGAGCCGTTCCCGAGTAATCACACCTTCTCCAAGTTGGCCAAAAAAAAGCGTTGCTGATTTTTCCTGGAAAATACACTAAAAATCCTACGAGCCGTTCCCGAGTAATCCCACCTTCTCCAAATTGGCCAAAAAAAGCGTTGTTGATTTTTCCTGGAAAGTACACTAAAAAACCTACGAGCCGTTCCCGAGTAATCACACCTTCTCCAAATTGGCCAAAAAAAGCGTTGCTGATTTTTCCTGGAAAATACACTAAAAATCCTACGAGCCGTTCCCGAGTAATCCCATCTTCTCCAAATTGGCCAAAAAAAAACGTTGCTGATTTTTCCTGGAAAATACACTAAAAATCTTACGAGCCTTTCCCGAGTAATCACACCTTCTCCAAATTGGCCAAAAAAAGCGTTGCTGATTTTTCCTGGAAAAAACATCAAAAATCTTACGAGCCGTTCCCGAGTAATCACACCTTCTCCAAATTGGCAAAAAAAAGCGTTGTTGATTTTTCCTGGAAAATACACTAAAAATCTTACGAGCCGTTCCCGAGTAATCCCATCTTCTCCAAATTGGCCAAAAAAAAACGTTGCTGATTTTTCCTGGAAAATACACTAAAAAACCTACGAGCCGTTCCCGAGTAATCCCAACTTCTCCAAATTGGCCAAAAAAAGCGTTGTTGATTTTTCCTGGAAAATACACTAAAAATCCTACGAGCCGTTCCCGAGTAATCACACCTTCTCCAAATTGGCAAAAAAAAGCGTTGCTGATTTTTCCTGGAAAATACACTAAAAATTCTACGAGCCGTTCCCGAGTAATCACACCTTCTCCAAATTGGCCAAAAAAAAGCGTTGCACATTTTTCCTGGAAAATACACTAAAAATCTTACGAGCCGTTCCCGAGTAATCACACCTTCTCCAAATTGGCAAAAAAAAGCTTTGTTGATTTTTCCTGGAAAATACACTAAAAATCCTACGAGCCGTTCCCGAGTAATCACACCTTCTCCAAATTGGCCAAAAATAGCGTTGTTGATTTTTCCTGGAAAATACACTAAAAAACCTACGAGCCGTTCCCGAGTAATCCTATCTTCTCCAAATTAGAAAAAAAAGCGTTGCTGATTTTTCCTGGAAAATACACTAAAAAACCTACGAGCCGTTCCCGAGTAATCACACCTTCTCCAAATTGGCCAAAAAAAGCGTTGCTGATTTTTCCTGGAAAATACACTAAAAATCTTACGAGCCGTTCCCGAGTAATAACACCTTCTCCAAATTGGCCAAAAAAAAGCGTTGTTGATTTTTCCTGGAAAAAACATCAAAAATCTTACGAGCCGTTCCCGAGTAATCCCATCTTCTCCAAATTAGAAAAAAAAGCGTTGCTGATTTTTCCTGGAAAATACACTAAAAATCCTACGAGCCGTTCCCGAGTAATCACACCTTCTCCAAATTGGCCAAAAAAAGCGTTGTTGATTTTTCCTGGAAAATACACTTAAAATCCTACGAGCAGTTCCCGAGTAATCACACCTTCTCCAAATTGGCAAAAAAAAGCGTTGTTGATTTTTCCTGGAAAATACACTAAAAATCTTACGAGCCGTTCCGGAGTAATCACACTTTCTCCAAATTGGCAAAAAAAAGCGTTGCTGATTTTTCCTGGAAAATACACTAAAAATCTTACGAGCCGTTCCCGAGTAATCACACCTTCTCCAAATTGGCCAAAAAAAAGCGTTGCTGATTTTTCCTGGAAAAAACATCAAAAATCTTACGAGCCGTTCCCGAGTAATCACACCTTCTCCAAATTGGCCAAAAAAAAAGCGTTGCTGATTTTTCCTGGAAAATACACTAAAAATCCTACGAGCCGTTCCCGAGTAATCACACCTTATCCAAATTGGCCAAAAAAAGCGTTGTTGATTTTTCCTGGAAAATACACTAAAAATCTTACGAGCCGTTCCCGAGTAATCACACCTTCTCCAAATTGGCCAAAAAAAAGCGTTGCTGATTTTTCCTGGAAAATACACTAAAAAACCTACGAGCCGTTCCCGAGTAATCACACCTTCTCCAAATTGGCCAAAAAAAAGCGTTGCTGATTTTTCCTGGAAAATACACTAAAAATCTTACGAGCCGTTCCCGAGTAATCACACCTTCTCCAAATTAGAAAAAAAAAGCGTTGTTGATTTTTCCTGGAAAATACACTAAAAATCCTACGAGCAGTTCCCGAGTAATCCCATTTCTCCAAATTGGCAAAAAAAAGCGTTGTTGATTTTTCCTGGAAAATATATTAAAAATTTTATGAGCCGTTCCCGAGTAATCACACCTTCTCCAAATTGGCCAAAAAAAAGCGTTGTTGATTTTTCCTGGAAAATACACTAAAAATCCTACGAGCCGTTCCCGAGTAATCACAGCTTTTCCAAATTGGCCAAAAAAGCGTTGCTGATTTTTCCTGGAAAATACACTAAAAAACCTACCAGCCGTTCCCGAGTAATCACACCTTCTCCAAATTGGCCAAAAAAAAGCGTTGCTGATTTTTCCTGGAAAATACACTAAAAATCTTACGAGCCGTTCCCGAGTAATCACACCTTCTCCAAATTGGCCAAAAAAAGCGTTGCTGATTTTTCCTGGAAAATACACTAAAAATCTTACGAGCCGTTCCCGAGTAATCCCATCTTCTCCAAATTAGAAAAAAAAA
This sequence comes from Lypha dubia, assembly GCA_947311025.1. Lineage (NCBI taxonomy): Eukaryota > Metazoa > Arthropoda > Insecta > Diptera > Tachinidae > Lypha > Lypha dubia. The sequence continues at coordinate 60,729 of CAMZJU010000073.1, forward strand.
GCGTTGCTGATTTTTCCTGGAAAATACACTAAAAATCTTACGAGCCGTTCCCGAGTAATCACACCTTCTCCAAATTGGCCAAAAAAAAGCGTTGCTGATTTTTCCTGGAAAATACACTAAAAAACCTACGAGCCGTTCCCGAGTAATCACACCTTCTCCAAATTGGCCAAAAAAAGCGTTGTTGATTTTTCCTGGAAAATACACTAAAAATCCTACGAGCCGTTCCCGAGTAATCACACCTTCTCCAAATTGGCAAAAAAAAGCGTTGTTGATTTTTCCTGGAAAATACACTAAAAATCCTACGAGCCGTTCCCGAGTAATCACAGCTTCTCCAAATTTGCCAAAAAAAGCGTTGCTGATTTTTCCTGAAAAATACACTAAAAAACCTACGAGCCGTTCCCGAGTAATCACACCTTCTCCAAATTGGCCAAAAAAAAGCGTTGTTGATTTTTCCTGGAAAATACACTAAAAATCCTACGAGCAGTTCCCGAGTAATCACACCTTCTCCAAATTGGCCAAAAAAAGCGTTGCTGATTTTTCCTGAAAAATACACTAAAAAACCTACGAGCAGTTCCCGAGTAATAACACCTTCTCCAAATTAGAAAAAAAAGCGTTGCTGATTTTTCCTGGAAAATACACTAAAAAACCTACGAGCCGTTCCCGAGTAATCACACCTTCTCCAAATTGGCCAAAAAAAAGCGTTGCTGATTTTTCCTGGAAAAAACATCAAAAATCTTACGAGCCGTTCCCGAGTAATCACACCTTATCCAAATTGGCCAAAAAAAGCGTTGTTGATTTTTCCTGGAAAATACACTAAAAATCTTACGAGCCGTTCCCGAGTAATCACACCTTCTCCAAATTGGCCAAAAAAAAGCGTTGCTGATTTTTCCTGGAAAATACACTAAAAAACCTACGAGCCGTTCCCGAGTAATCACACCTTCTCCAAATTGGCCAAAAAAAAGCGTTGCTGATTTTTCCTGGAAAATACACTAAAAATCTTACGAGCCGTTCCCGAGTAATCACACCTTCTCCAAATTAGAAAAAAAAAGCGTTGTTGATTTTTCCTGGAAAATACACTAAAAATCCTACGAGCAGTTCCCGAGTAATCCCATTTCTCCAAATTGGCAAAAAAAAGCGTTGTTGATTTTTCCTGGAAAATATATTAAAAATTTTATGAGCCGTTCCCGAGTAATCACACCTTCTCCAAATTGGCCAAAAAAAAGCGTTGTTGATTTTTCCTGGAAAATACACTAAAAATCCTACGAGCCGTTCCCGAGTAATCACAGCTTTTCCAAATTGGCCAAAAAAGCGTTGCTGATTTTTCCTGGAAAATACACTAAAAAACCTACCAGCCGTTCCCGAGTAATCACACCTTCTCCAAATTGGCCAAAAAAAAGCGTTGCTGATTTTTCCTGGAAAATACACTAAAAATCTTACGAGCCGTTCCCGAGTAATCACACCTTCTCCAAATTGGCCAAAAAAAGCGTTGCTGATTTTTCCTGGAAAATACACTAAAAATCTTACGAGCCGTTCCCGAGTAATCCCATCTTCTCCAAATTAGAAAAAAAAAGCGTTGCTGATTTTTCCTGGAAAATACACTAAAAATCTTACGAGCCGTTCCCGAGTAATCACACCTTCTCCAAATTGGCCAAAAAAAAGCGTTGCTGATTTTTCCTGGAAAATACACTAAAAAACCTACGAGCCGTTCCCGAGTAATCACACCTTCTCCAAATTGGCCAAAAAAAGCGTTGTTGATTTTTCCTGGAAAATACACTAAAAATCCTACGAGCCGTTCCCGAGTAATCACACCTTCTCCAAATTGGCAAAAAAAAGCGTTGCTGATTTTTCCTGGAAAATACACTAAAAATCCTACGAGCCGTTCCCGAGTAATCACAGCTTCTCCAAATTTGCCAAAAAAAGCGTTGCTGATTTTTCCTGAAAAATACACTAAAAAACCTACGAGCCGTTCCCGAGTAATCACACCTTCTCCAAATTGGCCAAAAAAAAGCGTTGTTGATTTTTCCTGGAAAATACACTAAAAATCCTACGAGCAGTTCCCGAGTAATCACACCTTCTCCAAATTGGCCAAAAAAAGCGTTGCTGATTTTTCCTGAAAAATACACTAAAAAACCTACGAGCAGTTCCCGAGTAATAACACCTTCTCCAAATTAGAAAAAAAAGCGTTGCTGATTTTTCCTGGAAAATACACTAAAAAACCTACGAGCCGTTCCCGAGTAATCACACCTTCTCCAAATTGGCCAAAAAAAAGCGTTGCTGATTTTTCCTGGAAAAAACATCAAAAATCTTACGAGCCGTTCCCGAGTAATCCCATCTTCTCCAAATTGGCCAAAAAAAAGCGTTGCTGATTTTTCCTGGAAAATACACTAAAAATCCTACGAGCCGTTCCCGAGTAATCACACCTTCTCCAAATTGGCCAAAAAAAGCGTTGTTGATTTTTCCTGGAAAATACACTAAAAATCTTACGAGCCGTTCCCGAGTAATCACACCTTCTCCAAATTGGCCAAAAAAAGCGTTGCTGATTTTTCCTGGAAAATACACTAAAAATCCTACGAGCCGTTCCCGAGTAATCACACCTTCTCCAAATTGGCCAAAAAAAAGCGTTGCTGATTTTTCCTGGAAAATACACTAAAAAACCTACGAGCCGTTCCCGAGTAATCACACCTTCTCCAAATTAGAAAAAAAAGCGTTGCTGATTTTTCCTGGAAAATACACTAAAAATTCTACGAGCCGTTCCCGAGTAATCACACCTTCTCCAAATTGGCCAAAAAAAGCGTTGTTGATTTTTCCTGGAAAAAACATCAAAAATCTTACGAGCCGTTCCCGAGTAATCACACCTTCTCCAAATTGGCCAAAAAAAGCGTTGCTGATTTTTCCTGGAAAAAACATCAAAAATCTTACGAGCCGTTCCCGAGTAATCACACCTACTCCAAATTGGCCAAAAAAAAAACGTTGCTGATTTTTCCTGGAAAATACACTAAAAATCCTACGAGCCGTTCCCGAGTAATCCCATCTTCTCCAAATTAGAAAAAAAAGCGTTGCTGATTTTTCCTGGAAAATACACTAAAAATCCTACGAGCCGTTCCCGAGTAATCACACCTTCTCCAAATTGGCAAAAAAAAAGCGTTGCTGATTTTTCCTGGAAAATACACTAAAAATCTTACGAGCCGAGCCGTTCCCAAGTAATCACACCTTCTCCAAATTGGCCAAAAAAAAGCTTTGCTGATTTTTCCTGGAAAATACACTAAAAAACCTACGAGCCGTTCCCGAGTAATCCCATCTTCTCCAAATTAGAAAAAAAAGCGTTGTTGATTTTTCCTGGAAAATACACTAAAAAACCTACGAGCCGTTCCCGAGTAATCCCATCTTCTCAAACTTAGAAAAAAAAGCGTTGCTGATTTTTCCTGGAAAATACACTAAAAATCCTACGAGCCGTTCCCGAGTAATCACACCTTCTCCAAATTGGCCAAAAAAAGCGTTGTTGATTTTTCCTGGAAAATACACTAAAAATCTTACGAGCCGTTCCCGAGTAATCACAGCTTCTCCAAATTAGAAAAAAAAGCGTTGCTGATTTTTCCTGGAAAAAACATCAAAAATCTTACGAGCCGTTCCCGAGTAATCACACCTTCTCCAAATTGGCCAAAAAAAAAACGTTGCTGATTTTTCCTGGAAAATACACTAAAAATCCTACGAGCCGTTCCCGAGTAATCCCATCTTCTCCAAATTAGAAAAAAAAGCGTTGCTGATTTTTCCTGGAAAATACACTAAAAATCCTACGAGCCGTTCCCGAGTAATCACACCTTCTCCAAATTGGCAAAAAAAAAGCGTTGCTGATTTTTCCTGGAAAATACACTAAAAATCTTACGAGCCGTTCCCGAGTAATCACACCTTCTCCAAATTGGCCAAAAAAAGCGTTGCTGATTTTTCCTGGAAAAAACATCAAAAATCTTACGAGCCGTTCCCGAGTAATCACACCTTCTCCAAATTGGCCAAAAAAAGTGTTGCTGATTTTTCCTGGAAAATATATTAAAAAACCTACGAGCCGTTCCCGAGTAATCCCATCTTCTCCAAATTAGAAAAAAAAGCGTTGCTGATTTTTCCTGGAAAATACACTAAAAAACCTACGAGCCGTTCCCGAGTAATCACACCTTCTCCAAATTGGCCAAAAAAAAGCGTTGCTGATTTTTCCTGGAAAAAACATCAAAAATCTTACAAGCCGTTCCCGAGTAATCACACCTTCTCCAAATTGGCCAAAAAAAGCGTTGCTGATTTTTCCTGGAAAAAACATCAAAAATCTTACGAGCCGTTCCCGAGTAATCACACCTTCTCCAAATTGGCCAAAAAAAGTGTTGCTGATTTTTCCTGAAAAATACACTAAAAAACCTACGAGCAGTTCCCGAGTAATCACACCTTCTCCAAATTAGAAAAAAAAGCGTTGCTGATTTTTCCTGGAAAATACACTAAAAAACCTACGAGCCGTTCCCGAGTAATCACACCTTCTCCAAATTGGCCAAAAAAAAGCGTTGCTGATTTTTCCTGGAAAAAACATCAAAAATCTTACGAGCCGTTCCCGAGTAATCCCATCTTCTCCAAATTGGCCAAAAAAAAGCGTTGCTGATTTTTCCTGGAAAATACACTAAAAATCCTACGAGCCGTTCCCGAGTAATCACACCTTCTCCAAATTGGCCAAAAAAAGCGTTGTTGATTTTTCCTGGAAAATACACTAAAAATCTTACGAGCCGTTCCCGAGTAATCACACCTTCTCCAAATTGGCCAAAAAAAGCGTTGCTGATTTTTCCTGGAAAATACACTAAAAATCCTACGAGCCGTTCCCGAGTAATCACACCTTCTCCAAATTGGCCAAAAAAAAGCGTTGCTGATTTTTCCTGGAAAATACACTAAAAAACCTACGAGCCGTTCCCGAGTAATCACACCTTCTCCAAATTAGAAAAAAAAGCGTTGCTGATTTTTCCTGGAAAATACACTAAAAATTCTACGAGCCGTTCCCGAGTAATCACACCTTCTCCAAATTGGCCAAAAAAAGCGTTGTTGATTTTTCCTGGAAAAAACATCAAAAATCTTACGAGCCGTTCCCGAGTAATCACACCTTCTCCAAATTGGCCAAAAAAAGCGTTGCTGATTTTTCCTGGAAAAAACATCAAAAATCTTACGAGCCGTTCTCGAGTAATCACACCTTCTCCAAATTGGCCAAAAAAAAAAACGTTGCTGATTTTTCCTGGAAAATACACTAAAAATCCTACGAGCCGTTCCCGAGTAATCCCATCTTCTCCAAATTAGAAAAAAAAGCGTTGCTGATTTTTCCTGGAAAATACACTAAAAATCCTACGAGCCGTTCCCGAGTAATCAAACCTTCTCCAAATTGGCAAAAAAAAAGCGTTGCTGATTTTTCCTGGAAAATACACTAAAAATCTTACGAGCCGTTCCCGAGTAATCACACCTTCTCCAAATTGGCCAAAAAAAAAGCTTTGCTGATTTTTCCTGGAAAATACACTAAAAAACCTACGAGCCGTTCCCGAGTAATCCCATCTTCTCCAAATTAGAAAAAAAAGCGTTGTTGATTTTTCCTGGAAAATACACTAAAAAACCTACGAGCCGTTCCCGAGTAATCCCATCTTCTCAAACTTAGAAAAAAAAGCGTTGCTGATTTTTCCTGGAAAATACACTAAAAATCCTACGAGCCGTTCCCGAGTAATCAAACCTTCTCCAAATTGGCCAAAAAAAGCGTTGTTGATTTTTCCTGGAAAATACACTAAAAATCTTACGAGCCGTTCCCGAGTAATCACAGCTTCTCCAAATTAGAAAAAAAAGCGTTGCTGATTTTTCCTGGAAAAAACATCAAAAATCTTACGAGCCGTTCCCGAGTAATCACACCTTCTCCAAATTGGCCAAAAAAAAAACGTTGCTGATTTTTCCTGGAAAATACACTAAAAATCCTACGAGCCGTTCCCGAGTAATCCCATCTTCTCCAAATTAGAAAAAAAGCGTTGCTGATTTTTCCTGGAAAATACACTAAAAATCCTACGAGCCGTTCCCGAGTAATCACACCTTCTCCAAATTGGCAAAAAAAAAGCGTTGCTGATTTTTCCTGGAAAATACACTAAAAATCTTACGAGCCGTTCCCGAGTAATCACACCTTCTCCAAATTGGCCAAAAAAAAGCGTTGCTGATTTTTCCTGGAAAATACACTAAAAAACCTACGAGCCGTTCCCGAGTAATCCCATCTTCTCCAAATTAGAAAAAAAAGCGTTGCTGATTTTTCCTGGAAATTACACTAAAAATCCTACGAGCAGTTCCCGAGTAATCACACCTTCTCCAAATTGGCAAAAAAAAGCGTTGCTGATTTTTCCTGGAAAATACACTAAAAATCCTACGAGCCGTTCCCGAGTAATCACACCTTCTCCAAATTGGCCAAAAAAAGCGTTGCTGATTTTTCCTGGAAAATACACTAAAAATCCTACGAGCCGTTCCCGAGTAATCACACCTTCTCCAAATTAGCCAAAAAAAGCGTTGTTGATTTTTCCTGGAAAATACACTAAAAAACCTACGAGCCGTTCCCGAGTAATCCCATCTTCTCCAAATTGGCCAAAAAAAGCGTTGCTGATTTTTCCTGGAAAATACACTAAAAATCCTACGAGCCGTTCCCGAGTAATCACACCTTCTCCAAATTGGCCAAAAAAAAACCTTGCTGATTTTTCCTGGAAAATACACTAAAAAACCTACGAGCCGTTCCCGAGTAATCACACCTTCTCCAAATTGGCCAAAAAAAAGCGTTGCTGATTTTTCCTGGAAAATACACTAAAAATCCTACGAGCCGTTCCCGAGTAATCACATCTTCTCCAAATTGGCCAAAAAAAGTGTTGCTGATTTTTCCTGGAAATTACACTAAAAATCCTACGAGCCGTTCCCGAGTAATCACACCTTCTCCAAATTGGCCAAAAAAAAGCGTTGTTGATTTTTCCTGGAAAATACACTAAAAATCTTACGAGCCGTTCCCGAGTAATCACACCTTCTCCAAATTGGCCAAAAAAAGCGTTGCTGATTTTTCCTGGAAAATACACTAAAAATCCTACGAGCCGTTCCCGAGTAATCACACCTTCTCCAAATTGGCCAAAAAAAAGCGTTGCTGATTTTTCCTGGAAAATACACTAAAAAACCTACGAGCCGTTCCCGAGTAATCCCATCTTCTCCAAATTGGCCAAAAAAAGCGTTGCTGATTTTTCCTGGAAAATACATCAAAAATCTTACGAGCAGTTCCCGAGTAATCCCATCTTCTCCAAATTGGCAAAAAAAAAATCGTTGCTGATTTTTCCTGAAAAATACACTAAAAAACCTACGAGCCGTTCCCGAGTAATCACACCTTATCCAAATTGGCCAAAAAAAGCGTTGCTGATTTTTCCTGGAAAATATATTAAAAATCCTACGAGCCGTTCCCGAGTAATCACACCTTCTCCAAATTGGCCAAAAAAAAGCGTTGCTGATTTTTCCTGAAAAATACATCAAAAATCTTACGAGCCGTTCCCGAGTAATCACACCTTCTCCAAATTGGCAAAAAAAAAGCGTTGCTGATTTTTCCTGGAAAATACACTAAAAAACCTACGAGCCGTTTCCGAGTAATCACACCTTCTCCAAATTGGCCAAAAAAAGTGTTGCTGATTTTTCCTGGAAAATATATTAAAAATTTTATGAGCCGTTCCCGAGTAATCACACCTTCTCCAAATTGGCCAAAAAAAAACCTTGCTGATTTTTCCTGGAAAAAACACTAAAAATCTTACGAGCCGTTCCCGAGTAATCACACCTTCTCCAAATTGGCCAAAAAAAGCGTTGCTCATTTTTCCTGGAAAAAACATCAAAAATCTTACGAGCAGTTCCCGAGTAATCCCATCTTCTCCAAATTGGCAAAAAAAAGCGTTGCTGATTTTTCCTGAAAAATACACTAAAAATACTACGAGCAGTTCCCGAGTAATCACAGCTTCTCCAAATTGGCCAAAAAAAGCGTTGCTGATTTTTCCTGGAAAATATATTAAAAATCCTACGAGCCGTTCCCGAGTAATCCCATCTTCTCCAAATTGGCAAAAAAAAGCGTTGCTGATTTTTCCTGAAAAATACACTAAAAAACCTACGAGCCGTTCCCGAGTAATCACACCTTATCCAAATTGGCCAAAAAAAGCGTTGCTGATTTTTCCTGGAAAATATATTAAAAATCCTACGAGCCGTTCCCGAGTAATCCCATCTTCTCCAAATTGGCAAAAAAAAAGCGTTGCTGATTTTTCCTGAAAAATACACTAAAAAACCTACGAGCCGTTCCCGAGTAATCACACCTTATCCAAATTGGCCAAAAAAGCGTTGCTGATTTTTCCTGGAAAATATATTAAAAATCCTACGAGCCGTTCCCGAGTAATCACATCTTCTCCAAATTGGCCAAAAAAAGTGTTGCTGATTTTTCCTGGAAATTACACTAAAAATCCTACGAGCCGTTCCCGAGTAATCACACCTTCTCCAAATTGGCCAAAAAAAAGCGTTGTTGATTTTTCCTGGAAAATACACTAAAAAACCTAGGAGCCGTTCCCGAGTAATCACACCTTCTCCAAATTGGCAAAAAAAAGCGTTGTTGATTTTTCCTGGAAAATACACTAAAAATCCTACGAGCCGTTCCCGAGTAATCACACCTTCTCCAAATTGGCCAAAAAAAGCGTTGCTGATTTTTCCTGGAAAATACACTAAAAATCCTACGAGCAGTTCCCGAGTAATCACACCTTCTCCAAATTGGCAAAAAAAAGCGTTGCTGATTTTTCCTGGAAAATACACTAAAAATCCTACGAGCCGTTCCCGAGTAATCACACCTTCTCCAAATTGGCCAAAAAAAGCGTTGCTGATTTTTCCTGGAAAATACACTAAAAATCCTACGAGCCGTTCCCGAGTAATCACACCTTCTCCAAATTGGCCAAAAAAAGCGTTGTTGATTTTTCCTGGAAAATACACTAAAAAACCTACGAGCCGTTCCCGAGTAATCCCATCTTCTCCAAATTGGCCAAAAAAAGCGTTGCTGATTTTTCCTGGAAAATACACTAAAAATCCTACGAGCCGTTCCCGAGTAATCACACCTTCTCCAAATTGGCCAAAAAAAAACCTTGCTGATTTTTCCTGGAAAATACACTAAAAAACCTACGAGCCGTTCCCGAGTAATCACACCTTCTCCAAATTGGCCAAAAAAAAGCGTTGCTGATTTTTCCTGGAAAATACACTAAAAATCCTACGAGCCGTTCCCGAGTAATCACATCTTCTCCAAATTGGCCAAAAAAAGTGTTGCTGATTTTTCCTGGAAATTACACTAAAAATCCTACGAGCCGTTCCCGAGTAATCACACCTTCTCCAAATTGGCCAAAAAAAAGCGTTGTTGATTTTTCCTGGAAAATACACTAAAAATCTTACGAGCCGTTCCCGAGTAATCACACCTTCTCCAAATTGGCCAAAAAAAGCGTTGCTGATTTTTCCTGGAAAATACACTAAAAATCCTACGAGCCGTTCCCGAGTAATCACACCTTCTCCAAATTGGCCAAAAAAAAGCGTTGCTGATTTTTCCTGGAAAATACACTAAAGAACCTACGAGCCGTTCCCGAGTAATCCCATCTTCTCCAAATTGGCCAAAAAAAGCGTTGCTGATTTTTCCTGGAAAATACATCAAAAATCTTACGAGCAGTTCCCGAGTAATCCCATCTTCTCCAAATTGGCAAAAAAAAAATCGTTGCTGATTTTTCCTGAAAAATACACTAAAAAACCTACGAGCCGTTCCCGAGTAATCACACCTTATCCAAATTGGCCAAAAAAAGCGTTGCTGATTTTTCCTGGAAAATATATTAAAAATCCTACGAGCCGTTCCCGAGTAATCACACCTTCTCCAAATTGGCCAAAAAAAAGCGTTGCTGATTTTTCCTGAAAAATACATCAAAAATCTTACGAGCCGTTCCCGAGTAATCACACCTTCTCCAAATTGGCAAAAAAAAAGCGTTGCTGATTTTTCCTGGAAAATACACTAAAAAACCTACGAGCCGTTTCCGAGTAATCACACCTTCTCCAAATTGGCCAAAAAAAAGTGTTGCTGATTTTTCCTGGAAAATATATTAAAAATTTTATGAGCCGTTCCCGAGTAATCACACCTTCTCCAAATTGGCCAAAAAAAAACCTTGCTGATTTTTCCTGGAAAAAACACTAAAAATCTTACGAGCCGTTCCCGAGTAATCACACCTTCTCCAAATTGGCCAAAAAAAGCGTTGCTCATTTTTCCTGGAAAAAACATCAAAAATCTTACGAGCAGTTCCCGAGTAATCCCATCTTCTCCAAATTGGCAAAAAAAAGCGTTGCTGATTTTTCCTGAAAAATACACTAAAAATCCTACGAGCAGTTCCCGAGTAATCACAGCTTCTCCAAATTGGCCAAAAAAAGCGTTGCTGATTTTTCCTGGAAAATATATTAAAAATCCTACGAGCCGTTCCCGAGTAATCCCATCTTCTCCAAATTGGCAAAAAAAAGCGTTGCTGATTTTTCCTGAAAAATACACTAAAAAACCTACGAGCCGTTCCCGAGTAATCACACCTTATCCAAATTGGCCAAAAAAAGCGTTGCTGATTTTTCCTGGAAAATATATTAAAAATCCTACGAGCCGTTCCCGAGTAATCCCATCTTCTCCAAATTGGCAAAAAAAAAGCGTTGCTGATTTTTCCTGAAAAATACACTAAAAAACCTACGAGCCGTTCCCGAGTAATCACACCTTATCCAAATTGGCCAAAAAAAGCGTTGCTGATTTTTCCTGGAAAATATATTAAAAATCCTACGAGCCGTTCCCGAGTAATCACATCTTCTCCAAATTGGCCAAAAAAAGTGTTGCTGATTTTTCCTGGAAATTACACTAAAAATCCTACGAGCCGTTCCCGAGTAATCACACCTTCTCCAAATTGGCCAAAAAAAAGCGTTGTTGATTTTTCCTGGAAAATACACTAAAAAACCTACGAGCCGTTCCCGAGTAATCACACCTTCTCCAAATTGGCAAAAAAAAGCGTTGTTGATTTTTCCTGGAAAATACACTAAAAATCCTACGAGCCGTTCCCGAGTAATCACACCTTCTCCAAATTGGCCAAAAAAAGCGTTGCTGATTTTTCCTGGAAAATACACTAAAAAACCTACGAGCCGTTCCCGAGTAATCACACCTTCTCCAAATTGGCAAAAAAAAGCGTTGTTGATTTTTCCTGGAAAATACACTAAAAATCCTACGAGCCGTTCCCGAGTAATCACACCTTCTCCAAATTGGCCAAAAAAAGCGTTGTTGATTTTTCCTGGAAAAAACACTAAAAATCTTACGAGCCGTTCCGGAGTAATCACACTTTCTCCAAATTGGCCAAAAAAAAGCGTTGCTGATTTTTCCTGGAAAATACACTAAAAAACCTACGAGCCGTTCCCGAGTAATCACACCTTCTCCAAATTGGCCAAAAAAAGCGTTGCTGATTTTTCCTGGAAAATACACTAAAAATCCTACGAGCCGTTCCCGAGTAATCCCATCTTCTCCAAATTAGAAAAAAAAGCGTTGCTGATTTTTCCTGGAAAATACACTAAAAAACCTACGAGCCGTTCCCGAGTAATCCCATCTTCTCCAAATTAGAAAAAAAAAGCGTTGCTGATTTTTCCTGGAAAATACACTAAAAATCTTACGAGCCGTTCCCGAGTAATCACACCTTCTCCAAATTGGCCAAAAAAAGCGTTGCTCATTTTTCCTGGAAAAAACATCAAAAATCTTACGAGCAGTTCCCGAGTAATCCCATCTTCTCCAAATTGGCAAAAAAAAGCGTTGCTGATTTTTCCTGAAAAATACACTAAAAATCCTACGAGCAGTTCCCGAGTAATCACAGCTTCTCCAAATTGGCCAAAAAAAGCGTTGCTGATTTTTCCTGGAAAATATATTAAAAATCCTACGAGCCGTTCCCGAGTAATCCCATCTTCTCCAAATTGGCAAAAAAAAGCGTTGCTGATTTTTCCTGAAAAATACACTAAAAAACCTACGAGCCGTTCCCGAGTAATCACACCTTATCCAAATTGGCCAAAAAAAGCGTTGCTGATTTTTCCTGGAAAATATATTAAAAATCCTACGAGCCGTTCCCGAGTAATCCCATCTTCTCCAAATTGGCAAAAAAAAAGCGTTGCTGATTTTTCCTGAAAAATACACTAAAAAACCTACGAGCCGTTCCCGAGTAATCACACCTTATCCAAATTGGCCAAAAAAAGCGTTGCTGATTTTTCCTGGAAAATATATTAAAAATCCTACGAGCCGTTCCCGAGTAATCACATCTTCTCCAAATTGGCCAAAAAAAGTGTTGCTGATTTTTCCTGGAAATTACACTAAAAATCCTACGAGCCGTTCCCGAGTAATCACACCTTCTCCAAATTGGCCAAAAAAAAGCGTTGTTGATTTTTCCTGGAAAATACACTAAAAAACCTACGAGCCGTTCCCGAGTAATCACACCTTCTCCAAATTGGCAAAAAAAAGCGTTGTTGATTTTTCCTGGAAAATACACTAAAAATCCTACGAGCCGTTCCCGAGTAATCACACCTTCTCCAAATTGGCCAAAAAAAGCGTTGCTGATTTTTCCTGGAAAATACACTAAAAATCCTACGAGCAGTTCCCGAGTAATCACACCTTCTCCAAATTGGCAAAAAAAAAGCGTTGCTGATTTTTCCTGGAAAATACACTAAAAATCCTACGAGCCGTTCCCGAGTAATCACACCTTCTCCAAATTGGCCAAAAAAAGCGTTGCTGATTTTTCCTGGAAAATACACTAAATATCCTACGAGCCGTTCCCGAGTAATCACACCTTCTCCAAATTGGCCAAAAAAAGCGTTGTTGATTTTTCCTGGAAAATACACTAAAAAACCTACGAGCCGTTCCCGAGTAATCCCATCTTCTCCAAATTGGCCAAAAAAAGCGTTGCTGATTTTTCCTGGAAAATACACTAAAAATCCTACGAGCCGTTCCCGAGTAATCACACCTTCTCCAAATTGGCCAAAAAAAAACCTTGCTGATTTTTCCTGGAAAATACACTAAAAAACCTACGAGCCGTTCCCGAGTAATCACACCTTCTCCAAATTGGCCAAAAAAAAGCGTTGCTGATTTTTCCTGGAAAATACACTAAAAATCCTACGAGCCGTTCCCGAGTAATCACATCTTCTCCAAATTGGCCAAAAAAAGTGTTGCTGATTTTTCCTGGAAATTACACTAAAAATCCTACGAGCCGTTCCCGAGTAATCACACCTTCTCCAAATTGGCCAAAAAAAAGCGTTGTTGATTTTTCCTGGAAAATACACTAAAAATCTTACGAGCCGTTCCCGAGTAATCACACCTTCTCCAAATTGGCCAAAAAAAGCGTTGCTGATTTTTCCTGGAAAATACACTAAAAATCCTACGAGCCGTTCCCGAGTAATCACACCTTCTCCAAATTGGCCAAAAAAAAGCGTTGCTGATTTTTCCTGGAAAATACACTAAAGAACCTACGAGCCGTTCCCGAGTAATCCCATCTTCTCCAAATTGGCCAAAAAAAGCGTTGCTGATTTTTCCTGGAAAATACATCAAAAATCTTACGAGCAGTTCCCGAGTAATCCCATCTTCTCCAAATTGGCAAAAAAAAAATCGTTGCTGATTTTTCCTGAAAAATACACTAAAAAACCTACGAGCCGTTCCCGAGTAATCACACCTTATCCAAATTGGCCAAAAAAAGCGTTGCTGATTTTTCCTGGAAAATATATTAAAAATCCTACGAGCCGTTCCCGAGTAATCACACCTTCTCCAAATTGGCCAAAAAAAAGCGTTGCTGATTTTTCCTGAAAAATACATCAAAAATCTTACGAGCCGTTCCCGAGTAATCACACCTTCTCCAAATTGGCAAAAAAAAAGCGTTGCTGATTTTTCCTGGAAAATACACTAAAAAACCTACGAGCCGTTTCCGAGTAATCACACCTTCTCCAAATTGGCCAAAAAAAGTGTTGCTGATTTTTCCTGGAAAATATATTAAAAATTTTATGAGCCGTTCCCGAGTAATCACACCTTCTCCAAATTGGCCAAAAAAAAAACTTGCTGATTTTTCCTGGAAAAAACACTAAAAATCTTACGAGCCGTTCCCGAGTAATCACACCTTCTCCAAATTGGCCAAAAAAAGCGTTGCTCATTTTTCCTGGAAAAAACATCAAAAATCTTACGAGCAGTTCCCGAGTAATCCCATCTTCTCCAAATTGGCAAAAAAAAGCGTTGCTGATTTTTCCTGAAAAATACACTAAAAATCCTACGAGCAGTTCCCGAGTAATCACAGCTTCTCCAAATTGGCCAAAAAAAGCGTTGCTGATTTTTCCTGGAAAATATATTAAAAATCCTACGAGCCGTTCCCGAGTAATCCCATCTTCTCCAAATTGGCAAAAAAAAGCGTTGCTGATTTTTCCTGAAAAATACACTAAAAAACCTACGAGCCGTTCCCGAGTAATCACACCTTATCCAAATTGGCCAAAAAAAGCGTTGCTGATTTTTCCTGGAAAATATATTAAAAATCCTACGAGCCGTTCCCGAGTAATCCCATCTTCTCCAAATTGGCAAAAAAAAAGCGTTGCTGATTTTTCCTGAAAAATACACTAAAAAACCTACGAGCCGTTCCCGAGTAATCACACCTTATCCAAATTGGCCAAAAAAAGCGTTGCTGATTTTTCCTGGAAAATATATTAAAAATCCTACGAGCCGTTCCCGAGTAATCACATCTTCTCCAAATTGGCCAAAAAAAGTGTTGCTGATTTTTCCTGGAAATTACACTAAAAATCCTACGAGCCGTTCCCGAGTAATCACACCTTCTCCAAATTGGCCAAAAAAAAGCGTTGTTGATTTTTCCTGGAAAATACACTAAAAAACCTACGAGCCGTTCCCGAGTAATCACACCTTCTCCAAATTGGCAAAAAAAAGCGTTGTTGATTTTTCCTGGAAAATACACTAAAAATCCTACGAGCCGTTCCCGAGTAATCACACCTTCTCCAAATTGGCCAAAAAAAGCGTTGCTGATTTTTCCTGGAAAATACACTAAAAAACCTACGAGCCGTTCCCGAGTAATCACACCTTCTCCAAATTGGCAAAAAAAAGCGTTGTTGATTTTTCCTGGAAAATACACTAAAAATCCTACGAGCCGTTCCCGAGTAATCACACCTTCTCCAAATTGGCCAAAAAAAGCGTTGTTGATTTTTCCTGGAAAAAACATCAAAAATCTTACGAGCAGTTCCCGAGTAATCCCATCTTCTCCAAATTGGCAAAAAAAAGCGTTGCTGATTTTTCCTGAAAAATACACTAAAAATCCTACGAGCAGTTCCCGAGTAATCACAGCTTCTCCAAATTGGCCAAAAAAAGCGTTGCTGATTTTTCCTGGAAAATATATTAAAAATCCTACGAGCCGTTCCCGAGTAATCCCATCTTCTCCAAATTGGCAAAAAAAAGCGTTGCTGATTTTTCCTGAAAAATACACTAAAAAACCTACGAGCCGTTCCCGAGTAATCACACCTTATCCAAATTGGCCAAAAAAAGCGTTGCTGATTTTTCCTGGAAAATATATTAAAAATCCTACGAGCCGTTCCCGAGTAATCCCATCTTCTCCAAATTGGCAAAAAAAAAGCGTTGCTGATTTTTCCTGAAAAATACACTAAAAAACCTACGAGCCGTTCCCGAGTAATCACACCTTATCCAAATTGGCCAAAAAAAGCGTTGCTGATTTTTCCTGGAAAATATATTAAAAATCCTACGAGCCGTTCCCGAGTAATCACATCTTCTCCAAATTGGCCAAAAAAAGTGTTGCTGATTTTTCCTGGAAATTACACTAAAAATCCTACGAGCCGTTCCCGAGTAATCACACCTTCTCCAAATTGGCCAAAAAAAAGCGTTGTTGATTTTTCCTGGAAAATACACTAAAAAACCTACGAGCCGTTCCCGAGTAATCACACCTTCTCCAAATTGGCAAAAAAAAGCGTTGTTGATTTTTCCTGGAAAATACACTAAAAATCCTACGAGCCGTTCCCGAGTAATCACACCTTCTCCAAATTGGCCAAAAAAAGCGTTGCTGATTTTTCCTGGAAAATACACTAAAAAACCTACGAGCCGTTCCCGAGTAATCACACCTTCTCCAAATTGGCAAAAAAAAGCGTTGTTGATTTTTCCTGGAAAATACACTAAAAATCCTACGAGCCGTTCCCGAGTAATCACACCTTCTCCAAATTGGCCAAAAAAAGCGTTGTTGATTTTTCCTGGAAAAAACACTAAAAATCTTACGAGCCGTTCCGGAGTAATCACACTTTCTCCAAATTGGCCAAAAAAAAGCGTTGCTGATTTTTCCTGGAAAATACACTAAAAAACCTACGAGCCGTTCCCGAGTAATCACACCTTCTCCAAATTGGCCAAAAAAAGCGTTGCTGATTTTTCCTGGAAAATACACTAAAAATCCTACGAGCCGTTCCCGAGTAATCCCATCTTCTCCAAATTAGAAAAAAAAGCGTTGCTGATTTTTCCTGGAAAATACACTAAAAAACCTACGAGCCGTTCCCGAGTAATCCCATCTTCTCCAAATTAGAAAAAAAAAGCGTTGCTGATTTTTCCTGGAAAATACACTAAAAATCCTACGAGCCGTTCCCGAGTAATCACACCTTCTCCAAATTGGCAAAAAAAAGCGTTGTTGATTTTTCCTGGAAAATACACTAAAAATCCTACGAGCCATTCCCGAGTAATCACACCTTCTCCAAATTGGCCAAAAAAAGCGTTGCTGATTTTTCCTGGAATTTACACTTAAAATCCTACGAGCCGTTCCCGAGTAATCACACCTTCTCCAAATTGGCCAAAAAAAAGCGTTGCTGATTTTTCCTGGAAAATACACTTAAAATCCTACGAGCCGTTCCCGAGTAATCACACCTTCTCCAAATTGGCCAAAAAAAAGCGTTGCTGATTTTTCCTGGAAAATACACTAAAAAACCTACGAGCCGTTCCCGAGTAATCACAAATTCTCCAAATTGGCCAAAAAAAGCGTTGCTGATTTTTCCTGGAAAATACACTAAAAATCCTACGAGCCGTTCCCGAGTAATCCCATCTTCTCCAAATTAGAAAAAAAAGCGTTGCTGATTTTTCCTGGAAAATACACTAAAAAACCTACGAGCCGTTCCCGAGTAATCCCATCTTCTCCAAATTAGAAAAAAAAGCGTTGCTGATTTTTCCTGGAAAATACACTAAAAAACCTACGAGCCGTTCCCGAGTAATCACACCTTCTCCAAATTGGCCAAAAAAAAGCGTTGCTGATTTTTCCTGGAAAATACACTAAAAAACCTACGAGCCGTTCCCGAGTAATCACACCTTCTCCAAATTGGCCAAAAAAAAACCTTGCTGATTTTTCCTGGAAAATACACTAAAAATCTTACGAGCCGTTCCCGAGTAATCACACCTTCTCCAAATTGGCCAAAAAAAGCGTTGTTGATTTTTCCTGGAAAATACACTAAAAATCCTACGAGCCGTTCCCGAGTAATCACAGCTTCTCCAAATTAGAAAAAAAAGCGTTGCTGATTTTTCCTGGAAAATACATCAAAAATCTTACGAGCCGTTCCCGAGTAATCACACCTTCTCCAAATTGGCAAAAAAAAGCGTTGCTGATTTTTCCTGGAAAATACACTAAAAATCTTACGAGCCGTTCCCGAGTAATCCCATCTTCTCCAAATTGGCCAAAAAAAGCGTTGCTGATTTTTCCTGGAAAATACACTAAAAAACCTACGAGCCGTTCCCGAGTAATCACACCTTCTCCAAATTAGAAAAAAAAAGCGTTGCACATTTTTCCTGGAAAATACACTAAAAAACCTACGAGCCGTTCCCGAGTAATCACACCTTCTCCAAATTGGCCAAAAAAAGCGTTGCTGATTTTTCCTGGAAAAAACATCAAAAATCTTACGAGCCGTTCCCGAGTAATCACACCTTCTACAAATTGGCCAAAAAAAGCGTTGCTGATTTTTCCTGGAAAATACACTAAAAATCTTACGAGCAGTTCCCGAGTAATCCCATCTTCTCCAAATTGGCCAAAAAAAAGCGTTGCTGATTTTTCCTGAAAAATACACTAAAAAACCTACGAGCCGTTCCCGAGTAATCACACCTTCTCCAAATTGGCCAAAAAAAAACCTTGCTGATTTTTCCTGGAAAATACACTAAAAAACCTACGAGCCGTTCCCGAGTAATCACACCTTCTCCAAATTGGCCAAAAAAAAGCGTTGCTGATTTTTCCTGGAAAATACACTAAAAAACCTACGAGCCGTTCCCGAGTAATCACACCTTCTCCAAATTGGCCAAAAAAAAGCGTTGTTGATTTTTCCTGGAAAATACACTAAAAATCTTACGAGCCGTTCCCGAGTAATCACACCTTCTCCAAATTGGCCAAAAAAAGCGTTGCTGATTTTTCCTGGAAAAAACATCAAAAATCTTACGAGCCGTTCCCGAGTAATCACACCTTCTCCAAATTGGCCAAAAAAAAGCGTTGCTGATTTTTCCTGGAAAATACACTAAAAAACCTACGAGCCGTTCCCGAGTAATCCCATCTTCTCCAAATTGGCCAAAAAAAGCGTTGCTGATTTTTCCTGGAAAATACATCAAAAATCTTACGAGCAGTTCCCGAGTAGTCCCATCTTCTCCAAATTGGCAAAAAAAAAGCGTTGCTGATTTTTCCTGAAAAATACACTAAAAAACCTACGAGCCGTTACCGAGTAATCACACCTTATCCAAATTGGCCAAAAAAAGCGTTGCTGATTTTTCCTGGAAAATATATTAAAAATCCTACGAGCCGTCCCCGAGTAATCACACCTTCTCCAAATTGGCCAAAAAAAAGCGTTGCTGATTTTTCCTGAAAAATACATCAAAAATCTTACGAGCCGTTCCCGAGTAATCACACCTTCTCCAAATTGGCAAAAAAAAAAGCGTTGCTGATTTTTCCTGGAAAATACACTAAAAAACCTACGAGCCGTTTCCGAGTAATCACACCTTCTCCAAATTGGCCAAAAAAAGTGTTGCTGATTTTTCCTGGAAAATATATTAAAAATTTTATGAGCCGTTCCCGAGTAATCACACCTTCTCCAAATTGGCCAAAAAAAAACCTTGCTGATTTTTCCTGGAAAAAACACTAAAAATCTTACGAGCCGTTCCCGAGTAATCACACCTTCTCCAAATTGGCCAAAAAAAGCGTTGCTCATTTTTCCTGGAAAAAACATCAAAAATCTTACGAGCAGTTCCCGAGTAATCCCATCTTCTCCAAATTGGCAAAAAAAAGCGTTGCTGATTTTTCCTGAAAAATACACTAAAAATCCTACGAGCAGTTCCCGAGTAATCACAGCTTCTCCAAATTGGCCAAAAAAAGCGTTGCTGATTTTTCCTGGAAAATATATTAAAAATCCTACGAGCCGTTCCCGAGTAATCCCATCTTCTCCAAATTGGCAAAAAAAAGCGTTGCTGATTTTTCCTGAAAAATACACTAAAAAACCTACGAGCCGTTCCCGAGTAATCCCATCTTCTCCAAATTAGAAAAAAAAGCGTTGCTGATTTTTCCTGGAAAATATACTAAAAATCCTACGAGCAGTTCCCGAGTAATTACACCTTCTCCAAATTGGCCAAAAAAAAGCGTTGCTGATTTTTCCTGGAAAATACACTAAAAATCCTACCAGCCGTTCCCGAGTAATCACACCTTCTCCAAATTGGCAAAAAAAAGCGTTGCTGATTTTTCCTGGAAAATACACTAAAAATCCTACGAGCCGTTCCCGAGTAATCCCATCTTCTCCAAATTGGCCAAAAAAAAGCGTTGCTGATTTTTCCTGGAAAATACACTAAAAATCCAACGAGCCGTTCCCGAGTAATCACACCTTCTCCAAATTGGCCAAAAAAAGCGTTGTTGATTTTTCCTGGAAAAAACACTAAAAATCTTACGAGCCGTTCCGGAGTAATCACACTTTCTCCAAATTGGCCAAAAAAAAGCGTTGCTGATTTTTCCTGGAAAATACACTAAAAAACCTACGAGCCGTTCCCGAGTAATCACACCTTCTCCAAATTGGCCAAAAAAAGCGTTGCTGATTTTTCCTGGAAAATACACTAAAAATCCTACGAGCCGTTCCCGAGTAATCCCATCTTCTCCAAATTAGAAAAAAAAGCGTTGCTGATTTTTCCTGGAAAATACACTAAAAAACCTACGAGCCGTTCCCGAGTAATCCCATCTTCTCCAAATTAGAAAAAAAAGCGTTGCTGATTTTTCCTGGAAAATACACTAAAAATCCTACGAGCCGTTCCCGAGTAATCACACCTTCTCCAAATTGGCAAAAAAAAGCGTTGTTGATTTTTCCTGGAAAATACACTAAAAATCCTACGAGCCATTCCCGAGTAATCACACCTTCTCCAAATTGGCCAAAAAAAGCGTTGCTGATTTTTCCTGGAAAATACACTAAAAAACCTACGAGCCGTTCCCGAGTAATCACACCTTCTCCAAATTGGCCAAAAAAAGCGTTGCTGATTTTTCCTGGAATTTACACTTAAAATCCTACGAGCCGTTCCCGAGTAATCACACCTTCTCCAAATTGGCCAAAAAAAAGCGTTGCTGATTTTTCCTGGAAAATACACTAAAAAACCTACGAGCCGTTCCCGAGTAATCACACCTTCTCCAAATTGGCCAAAAAAAGCGTTGCTGATTTTTCCTGGAAAATACACAAAAAATCCTACGAGCCGTTCCCGAGTAATCCCATCTTCTCCAAATTAGAAAAAAAAGCGTTGCTGATTTTCCTGGAAAATACACTAAAAAACCTACGAGCCGTTCCCGAGTAATCCCATCTTCTCCAAATTAGAAAAAAAAGCGTTGCTGATTTTTCCTGGAAAATACACTAAAAAACCTACGAGCCGTTCCCGAGTAATCACACCTTCTCCAAATTGGCCAAAAAAAAGCGTTGCTGATTTTTCCTGGAAAATACACTAAAAAACCTACGAGCCGTTCCCGAGTAATCACACCTTCTCCAAATTGGCCAAAAAAAAAACCTTGCTGATTTTTCCTGGAAAATACACTAAAAATCTTACGAGCCGTTCCCGAGTAATCACACCTTCTCCAAATTGGCCAAAAAAAGCGTTGTTGATTTTTCCTGGAAAATACACTTAAAATCCTACGAGCCGTTCCCGAGTAATCACAGCTTCTCCAAATTAGAAAAAAAAGCGTTGCTGATTTTTCCTGGAAAATACATCAAAAATCTTACGAGCCGTTCCCGAGTAATCACACCTTCTCCAAATTGGCAAAAAAAAGCGTTGCTGATTTTTCCTGGAAAATACACTAAAAATCTTACGAGCCGTTCCCGAGTAATCCCATCTTCTCCAAATTGGCCAAAAAAAGCGTTGCTGATTTTTCCTGGAAAATACACTAAAAAACCTACGAGCCGTTCCCGAGTAATCACACCTTCTCCAAATTAGAAAAAAAAGCGTTGCACATTTTTCCTGGAAAATACACTAAAAAACCTACGAGCCGTTCCCGAGTAATCACACCTTCTCCAAATTGGCCAAAAAAAGCGTTGCTGATTTTTCCTGGAAAAAACATCAAAAATCTTACGAGCCGTTCCCGAGTAATCACACCTTCTCCAAATTGGCCAAAAAAAGCGTTGCTGATTTTTCCTGGAAAATACACTAAAAATCTTACGAGCAGTTCCCGAGTAATCCCATCTTCTCCAAATTGGCCAAAAAAAAGCGTTGCTGATTTTTCCTGAAAAATACACTAAAAAACCTACGAGCCGTTCCCGAGTAATCACACCTTCTCCAAATTGGCCAAAAAAAAACCTTGCTGATTTTTCCTGGAAAATACACTAAAAAACCTACGAGCCGTTCCCGAGTAATCACACCTTCTCCAAATTGGCCAAAAAAAAGCGTTGCTGATTTTTCCTGGAAAATACACTAAAAAACCTACGAGCCGTTCCCGAGTAATCACACCTTCTCCAAATTGGCCAAAAAAAAGCGTTGTTGATTTTTCCTGGAAAATACACTAAAAATCTTACGAGCCGTTCCCGAGTAATCACACCTTCTCCAAATTGGCCAAAAAAAGCGTTGCTGATTTTTCCTGGAAAAAACATCAAAAATCTTACGAGCCCTTCCCGAGTAATCACACCTTCTCCAAATTGGCCAAAAAAAAGCGTTGCTGATTTTTCCTGGAAAATACACTAAAAAACCTACGAGCCGTTCCCGAGTAATCCCATCTTCTCCAAATTGGCCAAAAAAAGCGTTGCTGATTTTTCCTGGAAAATACATCAAAAATCTTACGAGCAGTTCCCGAGTAATCCCATCTTCTCCAAATTGGCAAAAAAAAAAGCGTTGCTGATTTTTCCTGAAAAATACACTAAAAAACCTACGAGCCGTTCCCGAGTAATCACACCTTATCCAAATTGGCCAAAAAAAGCGTTGCTGATTTTTCCTGGAAAATATATTAAAAATCCTACGAGCCGTTCCCGAGTAATCAGACCTTCTCCAAATTGGCCAAAAAAAAGCGTTGCTGATTTTTCCTGGAAAATACACTAAAAATTCTACCAGCCGTTCCCGAGTAATCACACCATCTCCAAATTGGCCAAAAAAAAACCTTGCTGATTTTTCCTGGAAATTACACTAAAAATCCTACGAGCCGTTCCCGAGTAATCACACCATCTCCAAATTGGCCAAAAAAAAACCTTGCTGATTTTTCCTGGAAATTACACTAAAAATCCTACGAGCCGTTCCCGAGTAATCCCATCTTCTCCAAATTAGAAAAAAAAGCGTTGCTGATTTTTCCTGGAAAATACACTAAAAATCCTACGAGCAGTTCCCGAGTAATCACACCTTCTCCAAATTGGCCAAAAAAAAAGCGTTGCTGATTTTTCCTGGAAAATACACTAAAAATCCTACCAGCCGTTCCCGAGTAATCACACCTTCTCCAAATTGGCAAAAAAAAGCTTTGCTGATTTTTCCTGGAAAATACACTAAAAATCCTACGAGCCGTTCCCGAGTAATCCCATCTTCTCCAAATTGGCCAAAAAAAAGCGTTGCTGATTTTTCCTGGAAAATACACTAAAAATCCTACGAGCCGTTCCCGAGTAATCACACCTTCTCCAAATTGGCCAAAAAAAGCGTTGCTGATTTTTCCTGGAAAATACACTAAAAATCCTACGAGCAGTTCCCGAGTAATCACACCTTCTCCAAATTGGCAAAAAAAGCGTTGTTGATTTTTCCTGAAAAAAACATCAAAAATCTTACGAGCCGTTCCCGAGTAATCACACCTTCTCCAAATTAGAAAAAAAAGCGTTGCTGATTTTTCCTGGAAAATACATCAAAAATCTTACGAGCAGTTCCCGAGTAATCCCATCTTCTCCAAATTGGCAAAAAAAAAGCGTTGCTGATTTTTCCTGGAAATTACACTAAAAATCCTACGAGCCGTTCCCGAGTAATCACACCTTCTCCAAATTGGCCAAAAAAAGCGTTGCTGATTTTTCCTGGAAAATACACTTAAAATCCTACGAGCCGTTCCCGAGTAATCACACCTTCTCCAAATTGGCCAAAAAAAGCGTTGCTGATTTTTCCTGGAAAATACACTAAAAATCTTACGAGCCGTTTCCGAGTAATCACACCTTCTCCAAATTGGCCAAAAAAAAGCGTTGCTGATTTTTCCTGGAAAATACACTAAAAAACCTACGAGCCGTTCCCGAGTAATCACACCTTCTCCAAATTGGCCAAAAAAAGCGTTGCTGATTTTTCCTGGAAAATACACTAAAAAACCTACGAGCCGTTCCCGAGTAATCCCATCTTCTCCAAATTGGCCAAAAAAAAGCGTTGCTGATTTTTCCTGGAAAATACACTAAAAATCCTACGAGCCGTTCCCGAGTAATCCCATCTTCTCCAAATTGGCCAAAAAAAAGCGTTGCTGATTTTTCCTGGAAATTACACTAAAAATCCTACGAGCCGTTCCCGAGTAATCACACCTTCTCCAAATTGGCCAAAAAAAGCGTTGCTGATTTTTCCTGGAAAATATATTAAAAATTTTATGAGCCGTTCCCGAGTAATCACACCTTCTCCAAATTGGCAAAAAAAAGCGTTGCTGATTTTTCCTGGAAAATACACTAAAAATTTTATGAGCCGTTCCCGAGTAATCACACCTTATCCAAATTAGAAAAAAAAGCGTTGTTGATTTTTCCTGGAAAATACACTAAAAATCCTACGAGCAGTTCCCGAGTAATCCCATCTTCTCCAAATTGGCCAAAAAAAGCGTTGCTGATTTTTCCTGGAAAATAAACTAAAAAACCTACGAGCCGTTCCCGAGTAATCACACCTTCTCCAAATTAGAAAAAAAAGCGTTGCTGATTTTTCCTGAAAAATACACTAAAAATCCTACGAGCAGTTCCCGAGTAATCCCATCTTCTCCAAATTGGCAAAAAAAAGCGTTGTTGATTTTTCCTGGAAATTACACTAAAAAACCTACGAGCCGTTCCCGAGTAATCACACCTTCTCCAAATTGGCAAAAAAAAACGTTGCTGATTTTTCCTGGAAAATACACTAAAAATCTTACGAGCCGTTCCCGAGTAATCACACCTTCTCCAAATTGGCCAAAAAAAGCGTTGCTGATTTTTCCTGGAAAATACACTAAAAATCCTACGAGCCGTTCCCGAGTAATCCCATCTTCTCCAAATTGGCCAAAAAAAGCGTTGCTGATTTTTCCTGGAAAATACACTAAAAATCTTACGAGCCGTTCCCGAGTAATCACACCTTCTCCAAATTGGCCAAAAAAAGCGTTGCTGATTTTTCCTGGAAAAAACATCAAAAATCTTACGAGCCGTTTCCGAGTAATCACACCTTCTCCAAATTGGCCAAAAAAAGCGTTGCTGATTTTTCCTGGAAAATACACTAAAAATCTTACGAGCCGTTCCCGAGTAATCACACCTTCTCCAAATTAGAAAAAAAAGCGTTGCTGATTTTTCCTGGAAAATACACTAAAAATCTTACGAGCCGTTTCCGAGTAATCACACCTTCTCCAAATTGGCCAAAAAAAGCGTTGTTGATTTTTCCTGGAAAATGCACTAAAAATCCTACGAGCCGTTCCCGAGTAATCACACCTTCTCCAAATTGGCAAAAAAAAAGCGTTGCTGATTTTTCCTGGAAAATACACTTAAAATCCTACGAGCCGTTCCCGAGTAATCACACCTTCTCCAAATTGGCAAAAAAAAGCGTTGTTGATTTTTCCTGGAAAATACACTAAAAAACCTACGAGCCGTTCCCGAGTAATCACACCTTCTCCAAATTGGCCAAAAAAAAACCTTGCTGATTTTTCCTGGAAAATACACTAAAAATCCTACGAGCCGTTCCCGAGTAATCACACCATCTCCAAATTGGCCAAAAAAAAACCTTGCTGATTTTTCCTGGAAATTACACTAAAAATCCTACGAGCCGTTCCCGAGTAATCCCATCTTCTCCAAATTAGAAAAAAAAGCGTTGCTGATTTTTCCTGGAAAATACACTAAAAAACCTACGAGCCGTTCCCGAGTAATCACACCTTCTCCAAATTGGCCAAAAAAAAGCGTTGCTGATTTTTCCTGGAAAATACACTAAAAATCTTACGAGCCGTTCCCGAGTAATCACACCTTCTCCAAATTGGCCAAAAAAAGCGTTGCTGATTTTTCCTGGAAAATACACTAAAAATCTTACGAGCCGTTTCCGAGTAATCACACCTTCTCCAAATTGGCCAAAAAAAGCGTTGTTGATTTTTCCTGGAAAATACACTAAAAATCCTACGAGCCGTTCCCGAGTAATCACACCTTCTCCAAATTGGCCAAAAAAAAGCGTTGCTGATTTTTCCTGGAAAATACACTAAAAAACCTACGAGCCGTTCCCGAGTAATCACACCTTCTCCAAATTGGCCAAAAAAAGCGTTGCTGATTTTTCCTGGAAAATACACTAAAAATCTTACGAGCCGTTTCCGAGTAATCACACCTTCTCCAAATTGGCCAAAAAAAGCGTTGCTGATTTTTCCTGGAAAATACACTAAAAATCCTACGAGCCGTTCCCGAGTAATCCCATCTTCTCCAAATTAGAAAAAAAAGCGTTGCTGATTTTTCCTGGAAAATACACTAAAAATCCTACGAGCCGTTCCCGAGTAATCACACCTTCTCCAAATTGGCCAAAAAAAGTGTTGCTGATTTTTCCTGGAAAATATATTAAAAATTTTATGAGCCGTTCCCGAGTAATCACACCTTCTCCAAATTAGCAAAAAAAAGCGTTGCTGATTTTTCCTGGAAAATACATTAAAAATTTTATGAGCCGTTCCCGAGTAATCACACCTTCTCCAAATTGGCAAAAAAAAAGCGTTGCTGATTTTTCCTGGAAAATACACTTAAAATCCTACGAGCCGTTCCCGAGTAATCACACCTTCTCCAAATTGGCAAAAAAAAGCGTTGTTGATTTTTCCTGGAAAATACACTAAAAATCCTACGAGCCGTTCCCGAGTAATCACATCTTCTCCAAATTGGCCAAAAAAAGCGTTGCTGATTTTTCCTGGAAAATACACTAAAAATCCTACGAGCCGTTCCCGAGTAATCACACCTTCTCCAAATTAGAAAAAAAAGCGTTGCTGATTTTTCCTGGAAAATACACTAAAAAACCTACGAGCCGTTCCCGAGTAATCACACCTTCTCCAAATTAGAAAAAAAAGCGTTGCTGATTTTTCCTGGAAAATACACTAAAAATCCTACGAGCCGTTCCCGAGTAATCCCATCTTCTCCAAATTGGCCAAAAAAAGCGTTGCTGATTTTTCCTGGAAAATACACTAAAAATCTTACGAGCCGTTCCCGAGTAATCACACCTTCTCCAAATTGGCCAAAAAAAGCGTTGCTGATTTTTCCTGGAAAAAACATCAAAAATCTTACGAGCCGTTTCCGAGTAATCACACCTTCTCCAAATTGGCCAAAAAAAGCGTTGCTGATTTTTCCTGGAAAATACACTAAAAATCTTACGAGCCGTTCCCGAGTAATCACACCTTCTCCAAATTAGAAAAAAAAGCGTTGCTGATTTTTCCTGGAAAATACACTAAAAATCTTACGAGCCGTTTCCGAGTAATCACACCTTCTCCAAATTGGCCAAAAAAAGCGTTGTTGATTTTTCCTGGAAAATGCACTAAAAATCCTACGAGCCGTTCCCGAGTAATCACACCTTCTCCAAATTGGCAAAAAAAAAGCGTTGCTGATTTTTCCTGGAAAATACACTTAAAATCCTACGAGCCGTTCCCGAGTAATCACACCTTCTCCAAATTGGCAAAAAAAAGCGTTGTTGATTTTTCCTGGAAAATACACTAAAAAACCTACGAGCCGTTACCGAGTAATCACACCTTCTCCAAATTGGCCAAAAAAAAACCTTGCTGATTTTTCCTGGAAAATACACTAAAAAACCTACGAGCCGTTCCCAAGTAATCACACCTTCTCCAAATTGGCCAAAAAAAGCGTTGCTGATTTTTCCTGGAAAATACACGAAAAATCCTACGAGCCGTTCCCGAGTAATCACACCTTCTCCAAATTGGAAAAAAAAGCGTTGCTGATTTTTCCTGGAAAATACACTAAAAATCCTACGAGCCGTTCCCGAGTAATCACACCATCTCCAAATTGGCCAAAAAAAAACCTTGCTGATTTTTCCTGGAAATTACACTAAAAATCCTACGAGCCGTTCCCGAGTAATCCCATCTTCTCCAAATTAGAAAAAAAAGCGTTGCTGATTTTTCCTGGAAAATACACTAAAAATCCTACGAGCAGTTCCCGAGTAATCACACCTTCTCCAAATTGGCCAAAAAAAAGCGTTGCTGATTTTTCCTGGAAAATACACTAAAAATCTTACGAGCCGTTCCCGAGTAATCACACCTTCTCCAAATTGGCCAAAAAAAAGCGTTGCTGATTTTTCCTGAAAAATACACTAAAAAACCTACGAGCCGTTCCCGAGTAATCCCATCTTCTCCGAATTGGCCAAAAAAAGCGTTGCTGATTTTTCCTGGAAAAAACATCAAAAATCTTACGAGCCGTTCCCGAGTAATCACACCTTCTCCAAATTGGCCAAAAAAAGCGTTGCTGATTTTTCCTGGAAAGTACACTAAAAAACCTACGAGCCGTTCCCGAGTAATCACACCTTCTCCAAATTGGCAAAAAAAGCGTTGCTGATTTTTCCTGGAAAATACACTAAAAATCCTACGAGCCGTTCCCGAGTAATCACACCTTCTCCAAATTGGCCAAAAAAAGTGTTGCTGATTTTTCCTGGAAAATATATTAAAAATTTTATGAGCCGTTCCCGAGTAATCACACCTTCTCCAAATTAGCAAAAAAAAGCGTTGCTGATTTTTCCTGGAAAATACATTAAAAATTTTATGAGCCGTTCCCGAGTAATCACACCTTCTCCAAATTGGCAAAAAAAAAGCGTTGCTGATTTTTCCTGGAAAATACACTTAAAATCCTACGAGCCGTTCCCGAGTAATCACACCTTCTCCAAATTGGCAAAAAAAAGCGTTGTTGATTTTTCCTGGAAAATACACTAAAAATCCTACGAGCCGTTCCCGAGTAATCACATCTTCTCCAAATTGGCCAAAAAAAGCGTTGCTGATTTTTCCTGGAAAGTACACTAAAAATCCTACGAGCCGTTCCCGAGTAATCACACCTTCTCCAAATTAGAAAAAAAAGCGTTGCTGATTTTTCCTGGAAAATACACTAAAAAACCTACGAGCCGTTCCCGAGTAATCACACCTTCTCCAAATTAGAAAAAAAAGCGTTGCTGATTTTTCCTGGAAAATACACTAAAAATCCTACGAGCCGTTCCCGAGTAATCCCATCTTCTCCAAATTGGCCAAAAAAAGCGTTGCTGATTTTTCCTGGAAAATACACTAAAAATCTTACGAGCCGTTCCCGAGTAATCACACCTTCTCCAAATTGGCCAAAAAAAGCGTTGCTGATTTTTCCTGGAAAAAACATCAAAAATCTTACGAGCCGTTTCCGAGTAATCACACCTTCTCCAAATTGGCCAAAAAAAGCGTTGCTGATTTTTCCTGGAAAATACACTAAAAATCTTACGAGCCGTTCCCGAGTAATCACACCTTCTCCAAATTAGAAAAAAAAGCGTTGCTGATTTTTCCTGGAAAATACACTAAAAATCTTACGAGCCGTTTCCGAGTAATCACACCTTCTCCAAATTGGCCAAAAAAAGCGTTGTTGATTTTTCCTGGAAAATGCACTAAAAATCCTACGAGCCGTTCCCGAGTAATCACACCTTCTCCAAATTGGCAAAAAAAAAGCGTTGCTGATTTTTCCTGGAAAATACACTTAAAATCCTACGAGCCGTTCCCGAGTAATCACACCTTCTCCAAATTGGCAAAAAAAAGCGTTGTTGATTTTTCCTGGAAAATACACTAAAAAACCTACGAGCCGTTACCGAGTAATCACACCTTCTCCAAATTGGCCAAAAAAAAACCTTGCTGATTTTTCCTGGAAAATACACTAAAAAACCTACGAGCCGTTCCCAAGTAATCACACCTTCTCCAAATTGGCCAAAAAAAGCGTTGCTGATTTTTCCTGGAAAATACACGAAAAATCCTACGAGCCGTTCCCGAGTAATCACACCTTCTCCAAATTGGAAAAAAAAGCGTTGCTGATTTTTCCTGGAAAATACACTAAAAATCCTACGAGCCGTTCCCGAGTAATCACACCATCTCCAAATTGGCCAAAAAAAAACCTTGCTGATTTTTCCTGGAAATTACACTAAAAATCCTACGAGCCGTTCCCGAGTAATCCCATCTTCTCCAAATTAGAAAAAAAAGCGTTGCTGATTTTTCCTGGAAAATACACTAAAAATCCTACGAGCAGTTCCCGAGTAATCACACCTTCTCCAAATTGGCCAAAAAAAAGCGTTGCTGATTTTTCCTGGAAAATACACTAAAAATCTTACGAGCCGTTCCCGAGTAATCACACCTTCTCCAAATTGGCCAAAAAAAAGCGTTGCTGATTTTTCCTGAAAAATACACTAAAAAACCTACGAGCCGTTCCCGAGTAATCCCATCTTCTCCGAATTGGCCAAAAAAAGCGTTGCTGATTTTTCCTGGAAAAAACATCAAAAATCTTACGAGCCGTTCCCGAGTAATCACACCTTCTCCAAATTGGCCAAAAAAAGCGTTGCTGATTTTTCCTGGAAAGTACACTAAAAAACCTACGAGCCGTTCCCGAGTAATCACACCTTCTCCAAATTGGCAAAAAAAGCGTTGCTGATTTTTCCTGGAAAATACACTAAAAATCCTACGAGCAGTTCCCGAGTAATCCCATCTTCTCCAAATTGGCCAAAAAAAGCGTTGCTGATTTTTCCTGGAAAATACACTAAAAATCCTACGAGCCGTTCCCGAGTAATCACACCTTCTCCAAATTGGCCAAAAAAAGCGTTGCACATTTTTCCTGGAAAATACACTAAAAATCTTACGAGCCGTTCCGGAGTAATCCCATCTTCTCCAAATTAGCAAAAAAAAGCGTTGCTGATTTTTCCTGGAAAATATATTAAAAATTTTATGAGCCGTTCCCGAGTAATCACACCTTCTCCAAATTGGCAAAAAAAAAGCGTTGCTGATTTTTCCTGGAAAATACACTAAAAAACCTACGAGCCGTTCCCGAGTAATCCCATCTTCTCCAAATTGGCCAAAAAAAGCGTTGCTGATTTTTCCTGGAAAATACACTAAAAATCTTACGAGCCGTTCCCGAGTAATCCCATCTTCTCCAAATTGGCCAAAAAAAAGCGTTGCTGATTTTTCCTGGAAAATATATTAAAAATTTTATGAGCCGTTCCCGAGTAATCACACCTTCTCCAAATTGGCAAAAAAAAAAGCGTTGCACATTTTTCCTGGAAAATACACTAAAAAACCTACGAGCCGTTCCCGAGTAATCCCATCTTCTCCAAATTGGCCAAAAAAAGCGTTGCTGATTTTTCCTGGAAAATACATCAAAAATCTTACGAGCAGTTCCCGAGTAATCCCATCTTCTCCAAAT
The DNA here is from genome assembly GCA_947311025.1 of Lypha dubia. Taxonomy (NCBI): domain Eukaryota; kingdom Metazoa; phylum Arthropoda; class Insecta; order Diptera; family Tachinidae; genus Lypha; species Lypha dubia. Next base: position 91,860 of record CAMZJU010000073.1, read on the forward strand.
TGGCAAAAAAAAAGCGTTGCTGATTTTTCCTGAAAAATACACTAAAAAACCTACGAGCCGTTCCCGAGTAATCACACCTTATCCAAATTGGCCAAAAAAAGCGTTGCTGATTTTTCCTGGAAAATATATTAAAAATCCTACGAGCCGTTCCCGAGTAATCACACCTTCTCCAAATTGGCCAAAAAAAAGCGTTGCTGATTTTTCCTGGAAAATACACTAAAAATTCTACGAGCCGTTCCCGAGTAATCACACCTTCTCCAAATTGGCCAAAAAAAAAACGTTGCTGATTTTTCCTGGAAAATACACTAAAAATCCTACGAGCCGTTCCCGAGTAATCACACCATCTCCAAATTGGCCAAAAAAAAACCTTGCTGATTTTTCCTGGAAATTACACTAAAAATCCTACGAGCCGTTCCCGAGTAATCCCATCTTCTCCAAATTAGAAAAAAAAGCGTTGCTGATTTTTCCTGGAAAATACACTAAAAATCCTACGAGCAGTTCCCGAGTAATCACACCTTCTCCAAATTGGCCAAAAAAAAGCGTTGCTGATTTTTCCTGGAAAATACACTAAAAATCCTACCAGCCGTTCCCGAGTAATCACACCTTCTCCAAATTGGCAAAAAAAAGCTTTGCTGATTTTTCCTGGAAAATACACTAAAAATCCTACGAGCCGTTCCCGAGTAATCCCATCTTCTCCAAATTGGCCAAAAAAAAGCGTTGCTGATTTTTCCTGGAAAATACACTAAAAATCCTACGAGCCGTTCCCGAGTAATCACACCTTCTCCAAATTGGCCAAAACAAGCGTTGCTGATTTTTCCTGGAAAATACACTAAAAATCCTACGAGCAGTTCCCGAGTAATCACACCTTCTCCAAATTGGCAAAAAAAGCGTTGTTGATTTTTCCTGAAAAAAACATCAAAAATCTTACGAGCCGTTCCCGAGTAATCACACCTTCTCCAAATTAGAAAAAAAAGCGTTGCTGATTTTTCCTGGAAAATACATCAAAAATCTTACGAGCAGTTCCCGAGTAATCCCATCTTCTCCAAATTGGCAAAAAAAAAGCGTTGCTGATTTTTCCTGGAAATTACACTAAAAATCCTACGAGCCGTTCCCGAGTAATCACACCTTCTCCAAATTGGCCAAAAAAAGCGTTGCTGATTTTTCCTTGAAAATACACTTAAAATCCTACGAGCCGTTCCCGAGTAATCACACCTTCTCCAAATTGGCCAAAAAAAGCGTTGCTGATTTTTCCTGGAAAATACACTAAAAAACCTACGAGCCGTTCCCGAGTAATCCCATCTTCTCCAAATTGGCCAAAAAAAAGCGTTGCTGATTTTTCCTGGAAAATACACTAAAAATCCTACGAGCCGTTCCCGAGTAATCCCATCTTCTCCAAATTGGCCAAAAAAAAGCGTTGCTGATTTTTCCTGGAAATTACACTAAAAATCCTACGAGCCGTTCCCGAGTAATCAAACCTTCTCCAAATTGGCCAAAAAAAGCGTTGCTGATTTTTCCTGGAAAATATATTAAAAATTTTATGAGCCGTTCCCGAGTAATCACACCTTCTCCAAATTGGCAAAAAAAAGCGTTGCTGATTTTTCCTGGAAAATACACTAAAAATTTTATGAGCCGTTCCCGAGTAATCACACCTTATCCAAATTAGAAAAAAAAGCGTTGTTGATTTTTCCTGGAAAATACACTAAAAATCCTACGAGCAGTTCCCGAGTAATCCCATCTTCTCCAAATTGGCCAAAAAAAGCGTTGCTGATTTTTCCTGGAAAATAAACTAAAAAACCTACGAGCCGTTCCCGAGTAATCACACCTTCTCCAAATTAGAAAAAAAAGCGTTGCTGATTTTTCCTGAAAAATACACTAAAAATCCTACGAGCAGTTCCCGAGTAATCCCATCTTCTCCAAATTGGCAAAAAAAAGCGTTGTTGATTTTTCCTGGAAATTACACTAAAAAACCTACGAGCCGTTCCCGAGTAATCACACCTTCTCCAAATTGGCAAAAAAAAACGTTGCTGATTTTTCCTGGAAAATACACTAAAAATCTTACGAGCCGTTCCCGAGTAATCACACCTTCTCCAAATTGGCCAAAAAAAGCGTTGCTGATTTTTCCTGGAAAATACACTAAAAATCCTACGAGCCGTTCCCGAGTAATCCCATCTTCTCCAAATTGGCCAAAAAAAGCGTTGCTGATTTTTCCTGGAAAATACACTAAAAATCTTACGAGCCGTTCCCGAGTAATCACACCTTCTCCAAATTGGCCAAAAAAAGCGTTGCTGATTTTTCCTGGAAAAAACATCAAAAATCTTACGAGCCGTTTCCGAGTAATCACACCTTCTCCAAATTGGCCAAAAAAAGCGTTGCTGATTTTTCCTGGAAAATACACTAAAAATCTTACGAGCCGTTCCCGAGTAATCACACCTTCTCCAAATTAGAAAAAAAAGCGTTGCTGATTTTTCCTGGAAAATACACTAAAAATCTTACGAGCCGTTTCCGAGTAATCACACCTTCTCCAAATTGGCCAAAAAAAGCGTTGTTGATTTTTCCTGGAAAATGCACTAAAAATCCTACGAGCCGTTCCCGAGTAATCACACCTTCTCCAAATTGGCAAAAAAAAAGCGTTGCTGATTTTTCCTGGAAAATACACTTAAAATCCTACGAGCCGTTCCCGAGTAATCACACCTTCTCCAAATTGGCAAAAAAAAGCGTTGTTGATTTTTCCTGGAAAATACACTAAAAAACCTACGAGCCGTTCCCGAGTAATCACACCTTCTCCAAATTGGCCAAAAAAAAACCTTGCTGATTTTTCCTGGAAAATACACTAAAAATCCTACGAGCCGTTCCCGAGTAATCACACCATCTCCAAATTGGCCAAAAAAAAACCTTGCTGATTTTTCCTGGAAATTACACTAAAAATCCTACGAGCCGTTCCCGAGTAATCCCATCTTCTCCAAATTAGAAAAAAAAGCGTTGCTGATTTTTCCTGGAAAATACACTAAAAAACCTACGAGCCGTTCCCGAGTAATCACACCTTCTCCAAATTGGCCAAAAAAAAGCGTTGCTGATTTTTCCTGGAAAATACACTAAAAATCTTACGAGCCGTTCCCGAGTAATCACACCTTCTCCAAATTGGCCAAAAAAAGCGTTGCTGATTTTTCCTGGAAAATACACTAAAAATCTTACGAGCCGTTTCCGAGTAATCACACCTTCTCCAAATTGGCCAAAAAAAGCGTTGTTGATTTTTCCTGGAAAATACACTAAAAATCCTACGAGCCGTTCCCGAGTAATCACACCTTCTCCAAATTGGCCAAAAAAAAGCGTTGCTGATTTTTCCTGGAAAATACACTAAAAAACCTACGAGCCGTTCCCGAGTAATCACACCTTCTCCAAATTGGCCAAAAAAAGCGTTGCTGATTTTTCCTGGAAAATACACTAAAAATCCTACGAGCCGTTCCCGAGTAATCCCATCTTCTCCAAATTAGAAAAAAAAGCGTTGCTGATTTTTCCTGGAAAATACACTAAAAATCCTACGAGCCGTTCCCGAGTAATCACACCTTCTCCAAATTGGCCAAAAAAAGTGTTGCTGATTTTTCCTGGAAAATATATTAAAAATTTTATGAGCCGTTCCCGAGTAATCACACCTTCTCCAAATTAGCAAAAAAAAGCGTTGCTGATTTTTCCTGGAAAATACATTAAAAATTTTATGAGCCGTTCCCGAGTAATCACACCTTCTCCAAATTGGCAAAAAAAAAGCGTTGCTGATTTTTCCTGGAAAATACACTTAAAATCCTACGAGCCGTTCCCGAGTAATCACACCTTCTCCAAATTGGCAAAAAAAAGCGTTGTTGATTTTTCCTGGAAAATACACTAAAAATCCTACGAGCCGTTCCCGAGTAATCACATCTTCTCCAAATTGGCCAAAAAAAGCGTTGCTGATTTTTCCTGGAAAATACACTAAAAATCCTACGAGCCGTTCCCGAGTAATCACACCTTCTCCAAATTAGAAAAAAAAGCGTTGCTGATTTTTCCTGGAAAATACACTAAAAAACCTACGAGCCGTTCCCGAGTAATCACACCTTCTCCAAATTAGAAAAAAAAGCGTTGCTGATTTTTCCTGGAAAATACACTAAAAATCCTACGAGCCGTTCCCGAGTAATCCCATCTTCTCCAAATTGGCCAAAAAAAGCGTTGCTGATTTTTCCTGGAAAATACACTAAAAATCTTACGAGCCGTTCCCGAGTAATCACACCTTCTCCAAATTGGCCAAAAAAAGCGTTGCTGATTTTTCCTGGAAAAAACATCAAAAATCTTACGAGCCGTTTCCGAGTAATCACACCTTCTCCAAATTGGCCAAAAAAAGCGTTGCTGATTTTTCCTGGAAAATACACTAAAAATCTTACGAGCCGTTCCCGAGTAATCACACCTTCTCCAAATTAGAAAAAAAAGCGTTGCTGATTTTTCCTGGAAAATACACTAAAAATCTTACGAGCCGTTTCCGAGTAATCACACCTTCTCCAAATTGGCCAAAAAAAGCGTTGTTGATTTTTCCTGGAAAATACACTAAAAATCCTACGAGCCGTTCCCGAGTAATCACACCTTCTCCAAATTGGCAAAAAAAAAGCGTTGCTGATTTTTCCTGGAAAATACACTTAAAATCCTACGAGCCGTTCCCGAGTAATCACACCTTCTCCAAATTGGCAAAAAAAAGCGTTGTTGATTTTTCCTGGAAAATACACTAAAAAACCTACGAGCCGTTCCCGAGTAATCACACCTTCTCCAAATTGGCCAAAAAAAAACCTTGCTGATTTTTCCTGGAAAATACACTAAAAAACCTACGAGCCGTTCCCAAGTAATCACACCTTCTCCAAATTGGCCAAAAAAAGCGTTGCTGATTTTTCCTGGAAAATACACTAAAAATCCTACGAGCCGTTCCCGAGTAATCACACCTTCTCCAAATTGGAAAAAAAAGCGTTGCTGATTTTTCCTGGAAAATACACTAAAAATCCTACGAGCCGTTCCCGAGTAATCACACCATCTCCAAATTGGCCAAAAAAAAACCTTGCTGATTTTTCCTGGAAATTACACTAAAAATCCTACGAGCCGTTCCCGAGTAATCCCATCTTCTCCAAATTAGAAAAAAAAGCGTTGCTGATTTTTCCTGGAAAATACACTAAAAATCCTACGAGCAGTTCCCGAGTAATCACACCTTCTCCAAATTGGCCAAAAAAAAGCGTTGCTGATTTTTCCTGGAAAATACACTAAAAATCCTACGAGCAGTTCTCGAGTAATCCCATCTTCTCCAAATTGGCCAAAAAAAGCGTTGCTGATTTTTCCTGGAAAATACACTAAAAATCCTACGAGCCGTTCCCGAGTAATCACACCTTCTCCAAATTGGCCAAAAAAAGCGTTGCACATTTTTCCTGGAAAATACACTAAAAATCTTACGAGCCGTTCCGGAGTAATCCCATCTTCTCCAAATTAGCAAAAAAAAGCGTTGCTGATTTTTCCTGGAAAATATATTAAAAATTTTATGAGCCGTTCCCGAGTAATCCCATCTTCTCCAAATTGGCCAAAAAAAGCGTTGCTGATTTTTCCTGGAAAATACACTAAAAATCTTACGAGCCGTTCCCGAGTAATCCCATCTTCTCCAAATTGGCCAAAAAAAAGCGTTGCTGATTTTTCCTGGAAAATATATTAAAAATTTTATGAGCCGTTCCCGAGTAATCACACCTTCTCCAAATTGGCAAAAAAAAAAGCGTTGCACATTTTTCCTGGAAAATACACTAAAAAACCTACGAGCCGTTCCCGAGTAATCCCATCTTCTCCAAATTGGCCAAAAAAAGCGTTGCTGATTTTTCCTGGAAAATACACTAAAAATCTTACGAGCCGTTCCCGAGTAATCCCTTCTTCTCCAAATTGGCCAAAAAAAAGCGTTGCTGATTTTTCCTGGAAAATACACTAAAAAACCTACGAGCCGTTCCCGAGTAATCACACCTTCTCCAAATTGGCCAAAAAAAAGCGTTGCTGATTTTTCCTGGAAAATACACTAAAAAACCTACGAGCCGTTCCCGAGTAATCACACCTTCTCCAAATTGGCAAAAAAAAAGCGTTGCTGATTTTTCCTGGAAAATACACTAAAAAACCTACGAGCCGTTCCCGAGTAATCCCATCTTCTCCAAATTGGCCAAAAAAAGCGTTGCTGATTTTTCCTGGAAAATACACTAAAAATCTTACGAGCCGTTCCCGAGTAATCCCATCTTCTCCAAATTGGCCAAAAAAAAGCGTTGCTGATTTTTCCTGGAAAATATATTAAAAATTTTATGAGCCGTTCCCGAGTAATCACACCTTCTCCAAATTGGCAAAAAAAAAAAGCGTTGCACATTTTTCCTGGAAAATACACTAAAAAACCTACGAGCCGTTCCCGAGTAATCCCATCTTCTCCAAATTGGCCAAAAAAAGCGTTGCTGATTTTTCCTGGAAAATACACTAAAAATCCTACGAGCCGTTCCCGAGTAATCACACCTTCTCCAAATTGGCCAAAAAAAAGCGTTGCTGATTTTTCCTGGAAAATACACTAAAAAACCTACGAGCCGTTCCCGAGTAATCCCATCTTCTCCAAATTGGCCAAAAAAAGCGTTGCTGATTTTTCCTGGAAAATACATCAAAAATCTTACGAGCAGTTCCCGAGTAATCCCATCTTCTCCAAATTGGCAAAAAAAAAAGCGTTGCTGATTTTTCCTGAAAAATACACTAAAAAACCTACGAGCCGTTCCCGAGTAATCACACCTTATCCAAATTGGCCAAAAAAAGCGTTGCTGATTTTTCCTGGAAAATATATTAAAAATCCTACGAGCCGTTCCCGAGTAATCACACCTTCTCCAAATTGGCCAAAAAAAAGCGTTGCTGATTTTTCCTGAAAAATACATCAAAAATCTTACGAGCCGTTCCCGAGTAATCACACCTTCTCCAAATTGGCAAAAAAAAAGCGTTGCTGATTTTTCCTGGAAAATACACTAAAAAACCTACGAGCCGTTTCCGAGTAATCACACCTTCTCCAAATTGGCCAAAAAAAGTGTTGCTGATTTTTCCTGGAAAATATATTAAAAATTTTATGAGCCGTTCCCGAGTAATCACACCTTCTCCAAATTGGCCAAAAAAAAACCTTGCTGATTTTTCCTGGAAAAAACACTAAAAATCTTACGAGCCGTTCCCGAGTAATCACACCTTCTCCAAATTGGCCAAAAAAAGCGTTGCTCATTTTTCCTGGAAAAAACATCAAAAATCTTACGAGCAGTTCCCGAGTAATCCCATCTTCTCCAAATTGGCAAAAAAAAGCGTTGCTGATTTTTCCTGAAAAATACACTAAAAATCCTACGAGCAGTTCCCGAGTAATCACAGCTTCTCCAAATTGGCCAAAAAAAGCGTTGCTGATTTTTCCTGGAAAATATATTAAAAATCCTACGAGCCGTTCCCGAGTAATCCCATCTTCTCCAAATTGGCAAAAAAAAGCGTTGCTGATTTTTCCTGAAAAATACACTAAAAAACCTACGAGCCGTTCCCGAGTAATCACACCTTATCCAAATTGGCCAAAAAAAGCGTTGCTGATTTTTCCTGGAAAATATATTAAAAATCCTACGAGCCGTTCCCGAGTAATCCCATCTTCTCCAAATTGGCAAAAAAAAGCGTTGCTGATTTTTCCTGAAAAATACACTAAAAAACCTACGAGCCGTTCCCGAGTAATCACACCTTATCCAAATTGGCCAAAAAAAGCGTTGCTGATTTTTCCTGGAAAATATATTAAAAATCCTACGAGCCGTTCCCGAGTAATCACATCTTCTCCAAATTGGCCAAAAAAAGTGTTGCTGATTTTTCCTGGAAATTACACTAAAAATCCTACGAGCCGTTCCCGAGTAATCACACCTTCTCCAAATTGGCCAAAAAAAAGCGTTGTTGATTTTTCCTGGAAAATACACTAAAAAACCTACGAGCCGTTCCCGAGTAATCACACCTTCTCCAAATTGGCAAAAAAAAGCGTTGTTGATTTTTCCTGGAAAATACACTAAAAATCCTACGAGCCGTTCCCGAGTAATCACACCTTCTCCAAATTAGAAAAAAAAGCGTTGCTGATTTTTCCTGGAAAATACACTAAAAAACCTACGAGCCGTTCCCGAGTAATCACACCTTCTCCAAATTGGCCAAAAAAAGCGTTGCTGATTTTTCCTGGAAAATACACTAAAAATCCTACGAGCCGTTCCCGAGTAATCCCATCTTCTCCAAATTAGAAAAAAAAGCGTTGCTGATTTTTCCTGGAAAATACACTAAAAATCCTACGAGCCGTTCCCGAGTAATCACACCTTCTCCAAATTGGCCAAAAAAAGTGTTGCTGATTTTTCCTGGAAAATATATTAAAAATTTTATGAGCCGTTCCCGAGTAATCACACCTTCTCCAAATTAGCAAAAAAAAGCGTTGCTGATTTTTCCTGGAAAATACATTAAAAATTTTATGAGCCGTTCCCGAGTAATCACACCTTCTCCAAATTGGCAAAAAAAAAGCGTTGCTGATTTTTCCTGGAAAATACACTTAAAATCCTACGAGCCGTTCCCGAGTAATCACACCTTCTCCAAATTGGCAAAAAAAAGCGTTGTTGATTTTTCCTGGAAAATACACTAAAAATCCTACGAGCCGTTCCCGAGTAATCACATCTTCTCCAAATTGGCCAAAAAAAGCGTTGCTGATTTTTCCTGGAAAATACACTAAAAATCCTACGAGCCGTTCCCGAGTAATCACACCTTCTCCAAATTAGAAAAAAAAAGCGTTGCTGATTTTTCCTGGAAAATACACTAAAAAACCTACGAGCCGTTCCCGAGTAATCACACCTTCTCCAAATTAGAAAAAAAAGCGTTGCTGATTTTTCCTGGAAAATACACTAAAAATCCTACGAGCCGTTCCCGAGTAATCCCATCTTCTCCAAATTGGCCAAAAAAAGCGTTGCTGATTTTTCCTGGTAAATACACTAAAAATCTTACGAGCCGTTCCCGAGTAATCACACCTTCTCCAAATTGGCCAAAAAAAGCGTTGCTGATTTTTCCTGGAAAAAACATCAAAAATCTTACGAGCCGTTTCCGAGTAATCACACCTTCTCCAAATTGGCCAAAAAAAGCGTTGCTGATTTTTCCTGGAAAATACACTAAAAATCTTACGAGCCGTTCCCGAGTAATCACACCTTCTCCAAATTAGAAAAAAAAGCGTTGCTGATTTTTCCTGGAAAATACACTAAAAATCTTACGAGCCGTTTCCGAGTAATCACACCTTCTCCAAATTGGCCAAAAAAAGCGTTGTTGATTTTTCCTGGAAAATACACTAAAAATCCTACGAGCCGTTCCCGAGTAATCACACCTTCTCCAAATTGGCAAAAAAAAAGCGTTGCTGATTTTTCCTGGAAAATACACTTAAAATCCTACGAGCCGTTCCCGAGTAATCACACCTTCTCCAAATTGGCAAAAAAAAGCGTTGTTGATTTTTCCTGGAAAATACACTAAAAAACCTACGAGCCGTTCCCGAGTAATCACACCTTCTCCAAATTGGCCAAAAAAAAACCTTGCTGATTTTTCCTGGAAAATACACTAAAAAACCTACGAGCCGTTCCCAAGTAATCACACCTTCTCCAAATTGGCCAAAAAAAGCGTTGCTGATTTTTCCTGGAAAATACACTAAAAATCCTACGAGCCGTTCCCGAGTAATCACACCTTCTCCAAATTGGAAAAAAAAGCGTTGCTGATTTTTCCTGGAAAATACACTAAAAATCCTACGAGCCGTTCCCGAGTAATCACACCATCTCCAAATTGGCCAAAAAAAAACCTTGCTGATTTTTCCTGGAAATTACACTAAAAATCCTACGAGCCGTTCCCGAGTAATCTCATCTTCTCCAAATTAGAAAAAAAAGCGTTGCTGATTTTTCCTGGAAAATACACTAAAAATCCTACGAGCAGTTCCCGAGTAATCACACCTTCTCCAAATTGGCCAAAAAAAAGCGTTGCTGATTTTTCCTGGAAAATACACTAAAAATCTTACGAGCCGTTCCCGAGTAATCACACCTTCTCCAAATTGGCCAAAAAAAAGCGTTGCTGATTTTTCCTGAAAAATACACTAAAAAACCTACGAGCCGTTCCCGAGTAATCCCATCTTCTCCGAATTGGCCAAAAAAAGCGTTGCTGATTTTTCCTGGAAAAAACATCAAAAATCTTACGAGCCGTTCCCGAGTAATCACACCTTCTCCAAATTGGCCAAAAAAAGCGTTGCTGATTTTTCCTGGAAAATACACTAAAAAACCTACGAGCCGTTCCCGAGTAATCACACCTTCTCCAAATTGGCAAAAAAAAGCGTTGCTGATTTTTCCTGGAAAATACACTAAAAATCCTACGAGCAGTTCCCGAGTAATCCCATCTTCTCCAAATTGGCCAAAAAAAGCGTTGCTGATTTTTCCTGGAAAATACACTAAAAATCCTACGAGCCGTTCCCGAGTAATCACACCTTCTCCAAATTGGCCAAAAAAAGCGTTGCACATTTTTCCTGGAAAATACACTAAAAATCTTACGAGCCGTTCCGGAGTAATCCCATCTTCTCCAAATTAGCAAAAAAAAGCGTTGCTGATTTTTCCTGGAAAATATATTAAAAATTTTATGAGCCGTTCCCGAGTAATCACACCTTCTCCAAATTGGCAAAAAAAAAACGTTGCTGATTTTTCCTGGAAAATACACTAAAAAACCTACGAGCCGTTCCCGAGTAATCCCATCTTCTCCAAATTGGCCAAAAAAAGCGTTGCTGATTTTTCCTGGAAAATACACTAAAAATCTTACGAGCCGTTCCCGAGTAATCCCATCTTCTCCAAATTGGCCAAAAAAAAGCGTTGCTGATTTTTCCTGGAAAATATATTAAAAATTTTATGAGCCGTTCCCGAGTAATCACACCTTCTCCAAATTGGCAAAAAAAAAGCGTTGCACATTTTTCCTGGAAAATACACTAAAAAACCTACGAGCCGTTCCCGAGTAATCCCATCTTCTCCAAATTGGCCAAAAAAAGCGTTGCTGATTTTTCCTGGAAAATACACTAAAAATCTTACGAGCCGTTCCCGAGTAATCCCATCTTCTCCAAATTGGCCAAAAAAAAGCGTTGCTGATTTTTCCTGGAAAATACACTAAAAAACCTACGAGCCGTTCCCGAGTAATCACACCTTCTCCAAATTGGCCAAAAAAAAAGCGTTGCTGATTTTTCCTGGAAAATACACTAAAAAACCTACGAGCCGTTCCCGAGTAATCCCATCTTCTCCAAATTGGCAAAAAAAAAGCGTTGTTGATTTTTCCTGGAAAATACACTAAAAATCCTACGAGCCGTTCCCGAGTAATCACACCTTCTCGAATTGGCCAAAAAAAGTGTTGCTGATTTTTCCTGGAAAATACACTAAAAATCATACGAGCAGTTCCCGAGTAATCACACCTTCTCCAAATTGGCCAAAAAAAAGCGTTGCTGATTTTTCCTGGAAAATATATTTAAAATCCTACGAGCCGTTCCCGAGTAATCACACCTTCTCCAAATTGGCCAAAAAAAGCGTTGCTGATTTTTCCTGGAAAAAACATCAAAAATCCTACGAGCAGTTCCCGAGTAATCACACCTTCTCCAAATTGGCCAAAAAAAGCGTTGCTGATTTTTCCTGGAAAATACACTAAAAATCTTACGAGCCGTTCCCGAGTAATCACACCTTCTCCAAATTGGCCAAAAAAAAGCGTTGTTGATTTTTCCTGGAAAAAACATCAAAAATCTTACGAGCCGTTCCCGAGTAATCACACCTTCTCCAAATTGGCCAAAAAAAGCGTTGCTGATTTTTCCTGGAAAATACACTAAAAATCCTACGAGCCGTTCCCGAGTAATCACACCTTCTCCAAATTGGCAAAAAAAAACGTTGTTGATTTTTCCTGGAAATTACACTAAAAATCTTACGAGCCGTTCCCGAGTAATCACACCTTCTCCAAATTGGCCAAAAAAAAGCGTTGCTGATTTTTCCTGGAAAAAACATCAAAAATCTTACGAGCCGTTCCCGAGTAATCCCATCTTCTCCAAATTGGCCAAAAAAAAGCGTTGCTGATTTTTCCTGAAAAATACACTAAAAAACCTACGAGCCGTTCCCGAGTAATCACACCTTCTCCAAATTGGCCAAAAAAAAACCTTGCTGATTTTTCCTGGAAAATACACTAAAAATCTTACGAGCCGTTCCCGAGTAATCACACCTTCTCCAAATTGGCCAAAAAAAGCGTTGCTGATTTTTCCTGGAAAAAACATCAAAAATCTTACGAGCCGTTCCCGAGTAATCACACCTTCTCCAAATTGGCCAAAAAAAGCGTTGCTGATTTTTCCTGGAAAATACACTAAAAAACCTACGAGCCGTTCCCGAGTAATCACACCTTCTCCAAATTGGCAAAAAAAAGCGTTGCTGGTTTTTCCTGGAAAATACACTAAAAATCCTACGAGCAGTTCCCGAGTAATCCCATCTTCTCCAAATTGGCCAAAAAAAGCGTTGCTGATTTTTCCTGGAAAATACACTAAAAATCTTACGAGCCGTTCCCGAGTAATCACACCTTCTCCAAATTAGAAAAAAAAGCGTTGCTGATTTTTCCTGGAAAATACACTAAAAATCTTACGAGCCGTTTCCGAGTAATCACACCTTCTCCAAATTGGCCAAAAAAAGCGTTGTTGATTTTTCCTGGAAAATACACTAAAAATCCTACGAGCCGTTCCCGAGTAATCACACCTTCTCCAAATTGGCAAAAAAAAAGCGTTGCTGATTTTTCCTGGAAAATACACTTAAAATCCTACGAGCCGTTCCCGAGTAATCACACCTTCTCCAAATTGGCAAAAAAAAGCGTTGTTGATTTTTCCTGGAAAATACACTAAAAAACCTACGAGCCGTTCCCGAGTAATCACACCTTCTCCAAATTGGCCAAAAAAAAACCTTGCTGATTTTTCCTGGAAAATACACTAAAAAACCTACGAGCCGTTCCCAAGTAATCACACCTTCTCCAAATTGGCCAAAAAAAGCGTTGCTGATTTTTCCTGGAAAATACACTAAAAATCCTACGAGCCGTTCCCGAGTAATCACACCTTCTCCAAATTGGAAAAAAAAGCGTTGCTGATTTTTCCTGGAAAATACACTAAAAATCCTACGTTGCTGATTTTTCCTGGAAATTACACTAAAAATCCTACGAGCCGTTCCCGAGTAATCTCATCTTCTCCAAATTAGAAAAAAAAGCGTTGCTGATTTTTCCTGGAAAATACACTAAAAATCCTACGAGCAGTTCCCGAGTAATCACACCTTCTCCAAATTGGCCAAAAAAAAGCGTTGCTGATTTTTCCTGGAAAATACACTAAAAATCTTACGAGCCGTTCCCGAGTAATCACACCTTCTCCAAATTGGCCAAAAAAAAGCGTTGCTGATTTTTCCTGAAAAATACACTAAAAAACCTACGAGCCGTTCCCGAGTAATCCCATCTTCTCCGAATTGGCCAAAAAAAGCGTTGCTGATTTTTCCTGGAAAAAACATCAAAAATCTTACGAGCCGTTCCCGAGTAATCACACCTTCTCCAAATTGGCCAAAAAAAGCGTTGCTGATTTTTCCTGGAAAATACACTAAAAAACCTACGAGCCGTTCCCGAGTAATCACACCTTCTCCAAATTGGCAAAAAAAAGCGTTGCTGATTTTTCCTGGAAAATACACTAAAAATCCTACGAGCAGTTCCCGAGTAATCCCATCTTCTCCAAATTGGCCAAAAAAAGCGTTGCTGATTTTTCCTGGAAAATACACTAAAAATCCTACGAGCCGTTCCCGAGTAATCACACCTTCTCCAAATTGGCCAAAAAAAGCGTTGCACATTTTTCCTGGAAAATACACTAAAAATCTTACGAGCCGTTCCGGAGTAATCCCATCTTCTCCAAATTAGCAAAAAAAAGCGTTGCTGATTTTTCCTGGAAAATATATTAAAAATTTTATGAGCCGTTCCCGAGTAATCACACCTTCTCCAAATTGGCAAAAAAAAAACGTTGCTGATTTTTCCTGGAAAATACACTAAAAAACCTACGAGCCGTTCCCGAGTAATCCCATCTTCTCCAAATTGGCCAAAAAAAGCGTTGCTGATTTTTCCTGGAAAATACACTAAAAATCTTACGAGCCGTTCCCGAGTAATCCCATCTTCTCCAAATTGGCCAAAAAAAAGCGTTGCTGATTTTTCCTGGAAAATATATTAAAAATTTTATGAGCCGTTCCCGAGTAATCACACCTTCTCCAAATTGGCAAAAAAAAAGCGTTGCACATTTTTCCTGGAAAATACACTAAAAAACCTACGAGCCGTTCCCGAGTAATCCCATCTTCTCCAAATTGGCCAAAAAAAGCGTTGCTGATTTTTCCTGGAAAATACACTAAAAATCTTACGAGCCGTTCCCGAGTAATCCCATCTTCTCCAAATTGGCCAAAAAAAAGCGTTGCTGATTTTTCCTGGAAAATACACTAAAAAACCTACGAGCCGTTCCCGAGTAATCACACCTTCTCCAAATTGGCCAAAAAAAAAGCGTTGCTGATTTTTCCTGGAAAATACACTAAAAAACCTACGAGCCGTTCCCGAGTAATCCCATCTTCTCCAAATTGGCAAAAAAAAGCGTTGTTGATTTTTCCTGGAAAATACACTAAAAATCCTACGAGCCGTTCCCGAGTAATCACACCTTCTCGAATTGGCCAAAAAAAGTGTTGCTGATTTTTCCTGGAAAATACACTAAAAATCATACGAGCAGTTCCCGCGTAATCACACCTTCTCCAAATTGGCCAAAAAAAAGCGTTGCTGATTTTTCCTGGAAAATATATTTAAAATCCTACGAGCCGTTCCCGAGTAATCACACCTTCTCCAAATTGGCCAAAAAAAGCGTTGCTGATTTTTCCTGGAAAAAACATCAAAAATCCTACGAGCAGTTCCCGAGTAATCACACCTTCTCCAAATTGGCCAAAAAAAGCGTTGCTGATTTTTCCTGGAAAATACACTAAAAATCTTACGAGCCGTTCCCGAGTAATCACACCTTCTCCAAATTGGCCAAAAAAAAGCGTTGTTGATTTTTCCTGGAAAAAACATCAAAAATCTTACGAGCCGTTCCCGAGTAATCACACCTTCTCCAAATTGGCCAAAAAAAGCGTTGCTGATTTTTCCTGGAAAATACACTAAAAATCCTACGAGCCGTTCCCGAGTAATCACACCTTCTCCAAATTGGCAAAAAAAAACGTTGTTGATTTTTCCTGGAAATTACACTAAAAATCTTACGAGCCGTTCCCGAGTAATCACACCTTCTCCAAATTGGCCAAAAAAAAGCGTTGCTGATTTTTCCTGGAAAAAACATCAAAAATCTTACGAGCCGTTCCCGAGTAATCCCATCTTCTCCAAATTGGCCAAAAAAAAGCGTTGCTGATTTTTCCTGAAAAATACACTAAAAAACCTACGAGCCGTTCCCGAGTAATCACACCTTCTCCAAATTGGCCAAAAAAAAAACCTTGCTGATTTTTCCTGGAAAATACACTAAAAATCTTACGAGCCGTTCCCGAGTAATCACACCTTCTCCAAATTGGCCAAAAAAAGCGTTGCTGATTTTTCCTGGAAAAAACATCAAAAATCTTACGAGCCGTTCCCGAGTAATCACACCTTCTCCAAATTGGCCAAAAAAAGCGTTGCTGATTTTTCCTGGAAAATACACTAAAAAACCTACGAGCCGTTCCCGAGTAATCACACCTTCTCCAAATTGGCAAAAAAAAGCGTTGCTGATTTTTCCTGGAAAATACACTAAAAATCCTACGAGCAGTTCCCGAGTAATCCCATCTTCTCCAAATTGGCCAAAAAAAGCGTTGCTGATTTTTCCTGGAAAATACACTAAAAATCTTACGAGCCGTTCCCGAGTAATCACACCTTCTCCAAATTAGAAAAAAAAGCGTTGCTGATTTTTCCTGGAAAATACACTAAAAATCTTACGAGCCGTTTCCGAGTAATCACACCTTCTCCAAATTGGCCAAAAAAAGCGTTGTTGATTTTTCCTGGAAAATACACTAAAAATCCTACGAGCCGTTCCCGAGTAATCACACCTTCTCCAAATTGGCAAAAAAAAAGCGTTGCTGATTTTTCCTGGAAAATACACTTAAAATCCTACGAGCCGTTCCCGAGTAATCACACCTTCTCCAAATTGGCAAAAAAAAGCGTTGTTGATTTTTCCTGGAAAATACACTAAAAAACCTACGAGCCGTTCCCGAGTAATCACACCTTCTCCAAATTGGCCAAAAAAAAACCTTGCTGATTTTTCCTGGAAAATACACTAAAAAACCTACGAGCCGTTCCCAAGTAATCACACCTTCTCCAAATTGGCCAAAAAAAGCGTTGCTGATTTTTCCTGGAAAATACACTAAAAATCCTACGAGCCGTTCCCGAGTAATCACACCTTCTCCAAATTGGAAAAAAAAGCGTTGCTGATTTTTCCTGGAAAATACACTAAAAATCCTACGAGCCGTTCCCGAGTAATCACACCATCTCCAAATTGGCCAAAAAAAAACCTTGCTGATTTTTCCTGGAAATTACACTAAAAATCCTACGAGCCGTTCCCGAGTAATCTCATCTTCTCCAAATTAGAAAAAAAAGCGTTGCTGATTTTTCCTGGAAAATACACTAAAAATCCTACGAGCAGTTCCCGAGTAATCACACCTTCTCCAAATTGGCCAAAAAAAAGCGTTGCTGATTTTTCCTGGAAAATACACTAAAAATCTTACGAGCCGTTCCCGAGTAATCACACCTTCTCCAAATTGGCCAAAAAAAAGCGTTGCTGATTTTTCCTGAAAAATACACTAAAAAACCTACGAGCCGTTCCCGAGTAATCCCATCTTCTCCGAATTGGCCAAAAAAAGCGTTGCTGATTTTTCCTGGAAAAAACATCAAAAATCTTACGAGCCGTTCCCGAGTAATCACACCTTCTCCAAATTGGCCAAAAAAAGCGTTGCTGATTTTTCCTGGAAAATACACTAAAAAACCTACGAGCCGTTCCCGAGTAATCACACCTTCTCCAAATTGGCAAAAAAAAGCGTTGCTGATTTTTCCTGGAAAATACACTAAAAATCCTACGAGCAGTTCCCGAGTAATCCCATCTTCTCCAAATTGGCCAAAAAAAGCGTTGCTGATTTTTCCTGGAAAATACACTAAAAATCCTACGAGCCGTTCCCGAGTAATCACACCTTCTCCAAATTGGCCAAAAAAAGCGTTGCACATTTTTCCTGGAAAATACACTAAAAATCTTACGAGCCGTTCCGGAGTAATCCCATCTTCTCCAAATTAGCAAAAAAAAGCGTTGCTGATTTTTCCTGGAAAATATATTAAAAATTTTATGAGCCGTTCCCGAGTAATCACACCTTCTCCAAATTGGCAAAAAAAAAACGTTGCTGATTTTTCCTGGAAAATACACTAAAAAACCTACGAGCCGTTCCCGAGTAATCCCATCTTCTCCAAATTGGCCAAAAAAAGCGTTGCTGATTTTTCCTGGAAAATACACTAAAAATCTTACGAGCCGTTCCCGAGTAATCCCATCTTCTCCAAATTGGCCAAAAAAAAGCGTTGCTGATTTTTCCTGGAAAATATATTAAAAATTTTATGAGCCGTTCCCGAGTAATCACACCTTCTCCAAATTGGCAAAAAAAAAGCGTTGCACATTTTTCCTGGAAAATACACTAAAAAACCTACGAGCCGTTCCCGAGTAATCCCATCTTCTCCAAATTGGCCAAAAAAAGCGTTGCTGATTTTTCCTGGAAAATACACTAAAAATCTTACGAGCCGTTCCCGAGTAATCCCATCTTCTCCAAATTGGCCAAAAAAAAGCGTTGCTGATTTTTCCTGGAAAATACACTAAAAAACCTACGAGCCGTTCCCGAGTAATCACACCTTCTCCAAATTGGCCAAAAAAAAAGCGTTGCTGATTTTTCCTGGAAAATACACTAAAAAACCTACGAGCCGTTCCCGAGTAATCCCATCTTCTCCAAATTGGCAAAAAAAAAGCGTTGTTGATTTTTCCTGGAAAATACACTAAAAATCCTACGAGCCGTTCCCGAGTAATCACACCTTCTCGAATTGGCCAAAAAAAGTGTTGCTGATTTTTCCTGGAAAATACACTAAAAATCATACGAGCAGTTCCCGAGTAATCACACCTTCTCCAAATTGGCCAAAAAAAAGCGTTGCTGATTTTTCCTGGAAAATATATTTAAAATCCTACGAGCCGTTCCCGAGTAATCACACCTTCTCCAAATTGGCCAAAAAAAGCGTTGCTGATTTTTCCTGGAAAAAACATCAAAAATCCTACGAGCAGTTCCCGAGTAATCACACCTTCTCCAAATTGGCCAAAAAAAGCGTTGCTGATTTTTCCTGGAAAATACACTAAAAATCTTACGAGCCGTTCCCGAGTAATCACACCTTCTCCAAATTGGCCAAAAAAAAGCGTTGTTGATTTTTCCTGGAAAAAACATCAAAAATCTTACGAGCCGTTCCCGAGTAATCACACCTTCTCCAAATTGGCCAAAAAAAGCGTTGCTGATTTTTCCTGGAAAATACACTAAAAATCCTACGAGCCGTTCCCGAGTAATCACACCTTCTCCAAATTGGCAAAAAAAAAACGTTGTTGATTTTTCCTGGAAATTACACTAAAAATCTTACGAGCCGTTCCCGAGTAATCACACCTTCTCCAAATTGGCCAAAAAAAAGCGTTGCTGATTTTTCCTGGAAAAAACATCAAAAATCTTACGAGCCGTTCCCGAGTAATCCCATCTTCTCCAAATTGGCCAAAAAAAAGCGTTGCTGATTTTTCCTGAAAAATACACTAAAAAACCTACGAGCCGTTCCCGAGTAATCACACCTTCTCCAAATTGGCCAAAAAAAAACCTTGCTGATTTTTCCTGGAAAATACACTAAAAATCTTACGAGCCGTTCCCGAGTAATCACACCTTCTCCAAATTGGCCAAAAAAAGCGTTGCTGATTTTTCCTGGAAAAAACATCAAAAATCTTACGAGCCGTTCCCGAGTAATCACACCTTCTCCAAATTGGCCAAAAAAAGCGTTGCTGATTTTTCCTGGAAAATACACTAAAAAACCTACGAGCCGTTCCCGAGTAATCACACCTTCTCCAAATTGGCAAAAAAAAGCGTTGCTGATTTTTCCTGGAAAATACACTAAAAATCCTACGAGCAGTTCCCGAGTAATCCCATCTTCTCCAAATTGGCCAAAAAAAGCGTTGCTGATTTTTCCTGGAAAATACACTAAAAATCCTACGAGCCGTTCCCGAGTAATCACACCTTCTCCAAATTGGCCAAAAAAGCGTTGCACATTTTTCCTGGAAAATACACTAAAAATCTTACGAGCCGTTCCGGAGTAATCCCATCTTCTCCAAATTAGCAAAAAAAAGCGTTGCTGATTTTTCCTGGAAAATATATTAAAAATTTTATGAGCCGTTCCAGAGTAATCACACCTTCTCCAAATTGGCAAAAAAAAAACGTTGCTGATTTTTCCTGGAAAATACACTAAAAAACCTACGAGCCGTTCCCGAGTAATCCCATCTTCTCCAAATTGGCCAAAAAAAGCGTTGCTGATTTTTCCTGGAAAATACACTAAAAATCTTACGAGCCGTTCCCGAGTAATCCCATCTTCTCCAAATTGGCCAAAAAAAAGCGTTGCTGATTTTTCCTGGAAAATATATTAAAAATTTTATGAGCCGTTCCCGAGTAATCACACCTTCTCCAAATTGGCAAAAAAAAAGCGTTGCACATTTTTCCTGGAAAATACACTAAAAAACCTACGAGCCGTTCCCGAGTAATCCCATCTTCTCCAAATTGGCCAAAAAAAGCGTTGCTGATTTTTCCTGGAAAATACACTAAAAATCTTACGAGCCGTTCCCGAGTAATCCCATCTTCTCCAAATTGGCCAAAAAAAAGCGTTGCTGATTTTTCCTGGAAAATACACTAAAAAACCTACGAGCCGTTCCCGAGTAATCACACCTTCTCCAAATTGGCCAAAAAAAAAGCGTTGCTGATTTTTCCTGGAAAATACACTAAAAAACCTAGGAGCCGTTCCCGAGTAATCCCATCTTCTCCAAATTGGCAAAAAAAAAGCGTTGTTGATTTTTCCTGGAAAATACACTAAAAATCCTACGAGCCGTTCCCGAGTAATCACACCTTCTCCAAATTGGCCAAAAAAAGTGTTGCTGATTTTTCCTGGAAAATACACTAAAAATCCTACGAGCAGTTCCCGAGTAATCACACCTTCTCCAAATTGGCCAAAAAAAAGCGTTGCTGATTTTTCCTGGAAAATATATTTAAAATCCTACGAGCCGTTCCCGAGTAATCACACCTTCTCCAAATTGGCCAAAAAAAGCGTTGCTGATTTTTCCTGGAAAAAACATCAAAAATCCTACGAGCAGTTCCCGAGTAATCACACCTTCTCCAAATTGGCCAAAAAAAGCGTTGCTGATTTTTCCTGGAAAATACACTAAAAATCTTACGAGCCGTTCCCGAGTAATCACACCTTCTCCAAATTGGCCAAAAAAAGGCGTTGTTGATTTTTCCTGGAAAAAACATCAAAAATCTTACGAGCCGTTCCCGAGTAATCACACCTTCTCCAAATTGGCCAAAAAAAGCGTTGCTGATTTTTCCTGGAAAATACACTAAAAATCCTACGAGCCGTTCCCGAGTAATCACACCTTCTCCAAATTGGCAAAAAAAAACGTTGTTGATTTTTCCTGGAAATTACACTAAAAATCTTACGAGCCGTTCCCGAGTAATCACACCTTCTCCAAATTGGCCAAAAAAAGCGTTGCTGATTTTTCCTGGAAAATACACTAAAAATCTTACGAGCCGTTCCCGAGTAATCACACCTTCTCCAAATTGGCCAAAAAAAGGCGTTGTTGATTTTTCCTGGAAAAAACATCAAAAATCTTACGAGCCGTTCCCGAGTAATCACACCTTCTCCAAATTGGCCAAAAAAAAGCGTTGCTGATTTTTCCTGGAAAATATATTTAAAATCCTACGAGCCGTTCCCGAGTAATCACACCTTCTCCAAATTGGCCAAAAAAAGCGTTGCTGATTTTTCCTGGAAAAAACATCAAAAATCCTACGAGCAGTTCCCGAGTAATCACACCTTCTCCAAATTGGCCAAAAAAAGCGTTGCTGATTTTTCCTGGAAAATACACTAAAAATCTTACGAGCCGTTCCCGAGTAATCACACCTTCTCCAAATTGGCCAAAAAAAGGCGTTGTTGATTTTTCCTGGAAAAAACATCAAAAATCTTACGAGCCGTTCCCGAGTAATCACACCTTCTCCAAATTAGAAAAAAAAGCCTTTCGTGATTTTTCCTGGAAAATACACTAAAAATCCTACGAGCCGTTCCCGAGTAATCACACCTTCTCCAAATTGGCCAAAAAAAAGCGTTGCTGATTTTTCCTTGAAAATACACTAAAAATCTTACGAGCCGTTCCCGAGTAATCACACCTTCTCCAAATTGGCCAAAAAAAGCGTTGCTGATTTTTCCTGGAAAAAACATCAAAAATCTTACGAGCCGTTCCCGAGTAATCACACCTTCTCCAAATTGGCCAAAAAAAGCGTTGCTGATTTTTCCTGGAAAATACATTAAAAATTTTATGAGCCGTTCCCGAGTAATCACACCTTCTCCAAATTGGCCAAAAAAAGCGTTGCTGATTTTTCCTGGAAAATACACTAAAAATCCTACGAGCCGTTCCCGAGTAATCACACCTTCTCCAAATTGGCAAAAAAAAAAGCGTTGCTGATTTTTCCTGGAAAATACACTAAAAATCTTACGAGCCGTTCCCGAGTAATCACACCTTCTCCAAATTGGCCAAAAAAAAGCGTTGCTGATTTTTCCTGGAAAATACACTAAAAAACCTACGAGCCGTTCCCGAGTAATCACACCTTCTCCAAATTGGCCAAAAAAAGCGTTGCTGATTTTTCCTGGAAAATACAATAAAAATCTTACGAGCCGTTCCCGAGTAATCACACCTTCTCCAAATTGGCCAAAAAAAAGCGTTGTTGATTTTTCCTGGAAAAAACATCAAAAATCTTACGAGCCGTTCCCGAGTAATCACACCTTCTCCAAATTGGCCAAAAAAAGCGTTGCTGATTTTTCCTGGAAAATACACTAAAAATCCTACGAGCCGTTCCCGTGTAATCACACCTTCTCCAAATTGGCAAAAAAAAGCGTGGTTGATTTTTCCTGGAAAATACACTAAAAAACCTACGAGGCCG
Organism: Lypha dubia; assembly: GCA_947311025.1. Taxonomy (NCBI): domain Eukaryota; kingdom Metazoa; phylum Arthropoda; class Insecta; order Diptera; family Tachinidae; genus Lypha; species Lypha dubia. The sequence goes on from CAMZJU010000073.1 coordinate 114,221, forward strand.
TTCCCGAGTAATCCATCTTCTCCAAATTGGCCAAAAAAAAGCGTTGCTGATTTTTCCTGGAAAATACATCAAAAATCTTACGAGCAGTTCCCGAGTAATCCCATCTTCTCCAAATTGGCAAAAAAAAGCGTTGCTGATTTTTCCTGAAAAATACACTAAAAAACCTACGAGCCGTCCCGAGTAATCACACCTTATCCAAATTGGCCAAAAAAAGCGTTGCTGATTTTTCCTGGAAAATATATTAAAAATCCTACGAGCCGTTCCCGAGTAATCACACCATCTCCAAATTGGCCAAAAAAAAACCTTGCTGATTTTTCCTGGAAATTACACTAAAATCTTACGAGCCGTTCCCGAGTAATCACACCTTCTCCAAATTGGCCAAAAAAAGCGTTGCTGATTTTTCCTGGAAAATACATTAAAAATTTTATGAGCCGTTCCCGAGTAATCACACCTTCTCCAAATTGGCCAAAAAAAGTGTTGCTGATTTTTCCTGGAAAATATATTAAAAATTTTATGAGCCGTTCCCGAGTAATCCCATCTTCTTCAAATTGGCCAAAAAAAGCGTTGCTGATTTTTCCTGGAAAATACACTAAAAATCTTACGAGCCGTTTCCGAGTAATCACACCTTCTCCAAATTGGCCAAAAAAAGCGTTGTTGATTTTTCCTGGAAAATACACTAAAAATCCTACGAGCCGTTCCCGAGTAATCACACCTTCTCCAAATTGGCCAAAAAAAAGCGTTGCTGATTTTTCCTGGAAAATACACTAAAAATTTTATGAGCCGTTCCCGAGTAATCCCATCTTCTCCAAATTGGCCAAAAAAAAAGCGTTGCTGATTTTTCCTGGAAAATACACTAAAAATCTTACGAGCCGTTCCCGAGTAATCACACCTTCTCCAAATTGGCCAAAAAAAGCGTTGTTGATTTTTCCTGGAAAATACACTAAAAATCCTACGAGCCGTTCCCGAGTAATCACACCTTCTCCAAATTGGCCAAAAAAAGCGTTGCTTATTTTTCCTGGAAAATACATCAAAAATCTTACGAGCCGTTTCCGAGTAATCACACCTTCTCCAAATTGGCCAAAAAAAGCGTTGTTGATTTTTCCTGGAAAATACACTAAAAATCCTACGAGCCGTTCCCGAGTAATCACACCATCTCCAAATTGGCCAAAAAAAGCGTTGCTGATTTTTCCTGAAAAATACATCAAAAATCTTACGAGCCGTTCCCGAGTAATCACACCTTCTCCAAATTAGAAAAAAAAGCGTTGTAGATTTTCCTGGAAAATACATCAAAAATCTTACGAGCCGTTCCCGAGTAATCACACCTTCTCCAAATTGGCCAAAAAAAAGCGTTGCTGATTTTTCCTGGAAAAAAAATCAAAAATCTTACGAGCCGTTTCCGAGTAATCACACCATCTCCAAATTGGCCAAAAAAAGCGTTGCTGATTTTTCCTGAAAAATACATCAAAAATCTTACGAGCCGTTCCCGAGTAATCACACCTTCTCCAAATTAGAAAAAAAAGCGTTGCTGATTTTTCCTGGAAATTACATCAAAAATCTTACGAGCCGTTCCCGAGTAATCACACCTTCTCCAAATTAGAAAAAAAAGCGTTGCTGATTTTTCCTGGAAAATACACTAAAAATCTTACGAGCCGTTCCCGAGTAATCACACCTTCTCCAAATTGGCCAAAAAAAGCGTTGCTGATTTTTCCTGGAAAATACATCAAAAATCTTACGAGCCGTTCCCGAGTAATCACACCTTCTCCAAATTGGCCAAAAAAAAAGCGTTGCTGATTTTTTCTGGAAAATACACTAAAAATCCTACGAGCCGTTCCCGAGTAATCACACCTTCTCCAAATTGGCCAAAAAAAGCGTTGCTGATTTTTCCTGGAAAATACACTAAAAATCTTACGAGCCGTTCCCGAGTAATCCCATCTTCTCCAAATTGGCCAAAAAAAAACGTTGCTGATTTTTCCTGGAAAATACACTAAAAATCTTACGAGCCGTTCCCGAGTAATCCCATCTTCTCCAAATTAGAAAAAAAAGCGTTGCTGATTTTTCCTGGAAATTACACTAAAAATCCTACGAGCCGTTCCCGAGTAATCACACCTTCTCCAAATTGGCCAAAAAAAAGCGTTGCTGATTTTTCCTGAAAAATACACTAAAAATCCTACGAGCCGTTCCCGAGTAATCACACCATCTCCAAATTGGCCAAAAAAAGCGTTGCTGATTTTTCCTGGAAAAAACATCAAAAATCTTACGAGCCGTTCCCGAGTAATCACACCTTCTCCAAATTGGCCAAAAAAAGCGTTGCTGATTTTTCCTGAAAAATACACTAAAAAACCTACGAGCCGTTCCCGAGTAATCCCATCTTCTCCAAATTAGAAAAAAAAGCGTTGCTGATTTTTCCTGGAAATTACACTAAAAATCCTACGAGCCGTTCCCGAGTAATCACACCTTCTCCAAATTGGCCAAAAAAAGCGTTGCTGATTTTTCCTGGAAAAAACATCAAAAATCTTACGAGACGTTCCCGAGTAATCCCATCTTCTCCAAATTACCAAAAAAAAGCGTTGCTGATTTTTCCTGGAAAATACACTAAAAAACCTACGAGCCGTTCCCGAGTAATCACACCTTCTCCAAATTGGCCAAAAAAAAAGCGTTGCTGATTTTTCCTGGAAAATACACTAAAAATCTTACGAGCCGTTCTCCAGTAATCCCATCTTCTCCAAATTGGCCAAAAAAAGCGTTGTTGATTTTTCCTGGAAAATACACTAAAAATCTTACGAGCCGTTCCCGAGTAATCACACCTTCTCCAAATTGGCCAAAAAAAAGCGTTGCTGATTTTTCCTGGAAAATACACTAAAAAACCTACGAGCCGTTCCCGAGTAATCCCATCTTCTCCAAATTAGAAAAAAAAGCGTTGCTGATTTTTCCTGGAAAATACACTAAAAAACCTACGAGCCGTTCCCGAGTAATCACACCTTCTCCAAATTGGCCAAAAAAAGTGTTGCTGATTTTTCCTGGAAATTACACTAAAAATCCTACGAGCCGTTCCCGAGTAATCACACCTTCTCCAAATTGGCCAAAAAAAAGCGTTGCTGATTTTTCCTGGAAAAAACATCAAAAATCTTACGAGCCGTTCTCGAGTAATCCCATCTTCTCCAAATTGGCCAAAAAAAGCGTTGTTGATTTTTCCTGGAAAATACACTAAAAATCTTACGAGCCGTTCCCGAGTAATCCCATCTTCTCCAAATTAGAAAAAAAAGCGTTGCTGATTTTTCCTGGAAAATACACTAAAAAACCTACGAGCCGTTCCCGAGTAATCCCATCTTCTCCAAATTAGAAAAAAAAGCGTTGCTGATTTTTCCTGGAAAATACACTAAAAAACCTACGAGCCGTTCCCGAGTAATCCCATCTTCTCCAAATTGGCCAAAAAAAAGCGTTGCTGATTTTTCCTGGAAAAAACATCAAAAATCCTACGAGCCGTTCACGAGTAATCCCATCTTCTCCAAATTGGCCAAAAAAAAGCGTTGCTGATTTTTCCTGGAAAATACACTAAAAATCCTACGAGCCGTTCCCTAGTAATCCCATCTTCTCCAAATTGGCAAAAAAAAGCGTTGCTGATTTTTCCTGGAAAATACACTAAAAATCCTACGAGCCGTTCCCGAGTAATCCCATATTCTCCAAATTGGCCAAAAAAAAGCGTTGCTGATTTTTCCTGGAAAATACACTAAAAAACCTACGAGCCGTTCCCGAGTAATCCCATCTTCTCCAAATTAGCAAAAAAAAAGCGTTGCTGATTTTTCCTGGAAAATACACTAAAAATCCTACGAGCCGTTTCCGAGTAATCACACCTTCTCCAAATTGGCCAAAAAAAAGCGTTGCTGATTTTTCCTGGAAAATACATCAAAAATCTTACGAGCCGTTCCCGAGTAATCACACCTTCTCCAAATTGGCCAAAAAAAAGCGTTGCTGATTTTTCCTGGAAAAAACATCAAAAATCTTACGAGCCGTTTCCGAGTAATCACACCTTCTCCAAATTGGCAAAAAAAAAGCGTTGCTGATTTTTCCTGGAAAATACACTAAAAATCTTACGAGCCGTTCCCGAGTAATCACACCTTCTCCAAATTGGCCAAAAAAAGCGTTGTTGATTTTTCCTGGAAAATACACTAAAAATCCTACGAGCCGTTCCCGAGTAATCCCAGCTTCTCCAAATTAGAAAAAAAAGCGTTGCTGATTTTTCCTGAAAAATACACTAAAAATCTTACGAGCCGTTCCCGAGTAATCACACCTTCTCCAAATTGGCCAAAAAAAGCGTTGCTGATTTTTCCTGGAAAATACATCAAAAATCTTACGAGCCGTTCCCGAGTAATCACACCTTCTCCAAATTGGCCAAAAAAAAGCGTTGCTGATTTTTCCTGGAAAAAACATCAAAAATCTTACGAGCCGTTTCCGAGTAATCACACCTTCTCCAAATTGGCCAAAAAAAGCGTTGCTGATTTTTCCTGGAAATTACACTTAAAATCCTACGAGCCGTTCCCGAGTAATCCCATCTTCTCCAAATTAGAAAAAAAAGCGTTGCTGATTTTTCCTGGAAAATACATCAAAAATCTTACGAGCCGTTCCCGAGTAATCACACCTTCTCCAAATTGGCAAAAAAAAGCGTTGCTGATTTTTCCTGGAAAAAACATCAAAAATCTTACGAGCCGTTCCCGAGTAATCACATCTTCTCCAAATTAGCAAAAAAAAGCGTTGCTGATTTTTCCTGGAAAATACACTAAAAAACCTACGAGCAGTTCCCGAGTAATCACACCTTCTCCAAATTGGCCAAAAAAAAGCGTTGCTGATTTTTCCTTGAAAATATACTAAAAAACCTACGAGCCGTTCCCGAGTAATCACACCTTCTCCAAATTGCCAAAAAAAAGCGTTGCTGATTTTTCCTGGAAAATACACTAAAAATCCTACGAGCAGTTCCCGAGTAATCACACCTTCTCCAAATTGGCCAAAAAAAAGCGTTGCTGATTTTTCCTGGAAAATACAATAAAAATCCTACGAGCAGTTCCCGAGTAATCCCATCTTCTCCAAATTGGCCAAAAAAAGCGTTGCTGATTTTTCCTGGAAAATACACTAAAAAACCTACGAGCCGTTCCCGAGTAATCACACCTTCTCCAAATTGGCCAAAAAAAGCGTTGCTGATTTTTCCTGGAAAATACACTAAAAATCTTACGAGCCGTTCCCGAGTAATCACACCTTCTCCAAATTGGCCAAAAAAAGCGTTGCTGATTTTTCCTGGAAAATACACTAAAAAACCTACGAGCCGTTCCCGAGTAATCACACCTTCTCCAAATTGGCCAAAAAAAGTGTTGCTGATTTTTCCTGGAAAAAACATCAAAAATCTTACGAGCCGTTCCCGAGTAATCACACCTTCTCCAAATTGGCCAAAAAAAGCGTTGCTGATTTTTCCTGGAAAATACACTAAAAATCTTACGAGCCGTTCCCGAGTAATCACACCTTCTCCAAATTGGCCAAAAAAAGCGTTGTTGATTTTTCCTGGAAAATACACTAAAAATCTTACGAGCCGTTTCCGAGTAATCACACCTTCTCCAAATTAGAAAAAAAAGCGTTGCTGATTTTTTCTGGAAAATACACTAAAAAACCTACGAGCCGTTCCCGAGTAATCACACCTTCTCCAAATTGGCCAAAAAAAGCGTTGCTGATTTTTCCTGGAAAATACACTAAAAATCCTACGAGCCGTTCCCGAGTAATCACACCTTCTCCAAATTGGCCAAAAAAAGCGTTGCTGATTTTTCCTGGAAAATACACTAAAAAACCTACGAGCCGTTCCCGAGTAATCACACCTTCTCCAAATTGGCCAAAAAAAAAGCGTTGCTGATTTTTCCTGAAAAATACACTAAAAAACCTACGAGCCGTTCCCGAGTAATCACACCTTCTCCAAATTGGCCAAAAAAAGCGTTGTTGATTTTTCCTGGAAAATACACTAAAAAACCTACGAGCCGTTCCCGAGTAATCCCATCTTCTCCAAATTGGCCAAAAAAAGCGTTGTTGATTTTTCCTGGAAAATACACTAAAAAACCTACGAGCCGTTCCCGAGTAATCACACCTTCTCCAAATTGGCCAAAAAAAGCGTTGTTGATTTTTCCTGGAAAATACACTAAAAAACCTACGAGCCGTTCCCGAGTAATCCCATCTTCTCCAAATTGGCCAAAAAAAGCGTTGTTGATTTTTCCTGGAAAATACACTAAAAAACCTACGAGCCGTTCCCGAGTAATCACACCTTCTCCAAATTGGCCAAAAAAAGCGTTGCTGATTTTTCCTGGAAAAAACATCAAAAATCTTACGAGCCGTTCCCGAGTAATCACACCTTCTCCAAATTGGCCAAAAAAAGCGTTGTTGATTTTTCCTGGAAAATACACTAAAAATCTTACGAGCCGTTTCCGAGTAATCACACCTTCTCCAAATTAGAAAAAAAAGCGTTGCTGATTTTTCCTGGAAAATACACTAAATAACCTACGAGCCGTTCCCGAGTAATCACACCTTCTCCAAATTGGCCAAAAAAAGCGTTGCTGATTTTTCCTGGAAAATACACTAAAAATCCTACGAGCCGTTCCCGAGTAATCACACCTTCTCCAAATTGGCCAAAAAAAGCGTTGCTGATTTTTCCTGGAAAATACACTAAAAAACCTACGAGCCGTTCCCGAGTAATCACACCTTCTCCAAATTGGCCAAAAAAAAGCGTTGCTGATTTTTCCTGAAAAATACACTAAAAAACCTACGAGCCGTTCCCGAGTAATCACACCTTCTCCAAATTGGCCAAAAAAAGCGTTGTTGATTTTTCCTGGAAAATACACTAAAAAACCTACGAGCCGTTCCCGAGTAATCCCATCTTCTCCAAATTGGCCAAAAAAAGCGTTGTTGATTTTTCCTGGAAAATACACTAAAAAACCTACGAGCCGTTCCCGAGTAATCACACCTTCTCCAAATTGGCCAAAAAAAGCGTTGTTGATTTTTCCTGGAAAATACACTAAAAAACCTACGAGCCGTTCCCGAGTAATCCCATCTTCTCCAAATTGGCCAAAAAAAGCGTTGTTGATTTTTCCTGGAAAATACACTAAAAAACCTACGAGCCGTTCCCGAGTAATCACACCTTCTCCAAATTGGCCAAAAAAAGCGTTGCTGATTTTTCCTGGAAAAAAACATCAAAAATCTTACGAGCCGTTCCCGAGTAATCACACCTTCTCCAAATTGGCCACAAAAAGCGTTGCTGATTTTTCCTGGAAAAAACATCAAAAATCTTACGAGCCGTTCCCGAGTAATCACACCTTCTCCAAATTGGCCAAAAAAAAGCGTTGCTGATTTTTCCTGGAAAATACACTAAAAAACCTACGAGCCGTTCCCGAGTAATCCCATCTTCTCCAAATTGGCCAAAAAAAAGCGTTGCTGATTTTTCCTGGAAAATACACTAAAAATCCTACGAGCCGTTCCCGAGTAATCACACCTTCTCCAAATTGGCCAAAAAAAAAGCGTTGCTGATTTTTCCTGGAAAATACACTAAAAATCTTACGAGCCGTTCCCGAGTAATCCCATCTTCTCCAAATTGGCCAAAAAAAGCGTTGCTGATTTTTCCTGGAAAATACACTAAAAAACCTACGAGCCGTTCCCGAGTAATCCCATCTTCTCCAAATTAGAAAAAAAAGCGTTGCTGATTTTTCCTGGAAAATACACTAAAAATCCTACGAGCCGTTCCGGAGTAATCACACCTTCTCCAAATTGGCCAAAAAAAAGCGTTGTTGATTTTTCCTGGAAATTACATCAAAAATCCTACGAGCCGTTCCCGAGTAATCACACCATCTCCAAATTGGCCAAAAAAAGCGTTGCTGATTTTTCCTGGAAAAAACATCAAAAATCTTATGAGCCGTTCCCGAGTAATCCCATCTTCTCCTAATTGGCCAAAAAAAAGCGTTGTTGATTTTTCCTGGAAAATACATCAAAAATCCTACGAGCCGTTCCCGAGTAATCCCATCTTCTCCAAATTAGAAAAAAAAGCGTTGCTGATTTTTCCTGGAAAATACACTTAAAATCCTACGAGCCGTTCCCGAGTAATCACACCTTCTCCAAATTGGCCAAAAAAAGCGTTGTTGATTTTTCCTGGAAAATACACTAAAAATCCTACGAGCCGTTCCCGAGTAATCACACCTTCTCCAAATTGGCCAAAAAAAGCGTTGTTGATTTTTCCTGGAAAATACACTAAAAAACCTACGAGCCGTTCCCGAGTAATCACACCTTCTCCAAATTGGCCAAAAAAAAGCGTTGCTGATTTTTCCTGGAAAAAACATCAAAAATCTTACGAGCCGTTCCCGAGTAATCACACCTTCTCCAAATTGGCCAAAAAAAGCGTTGCTGATTTTTCCTGGAAAATACACTAAAAAACCTACGAGCCGTTCCCGAGTAATCCCATCTTCTCCAAATTGGCCAAAAAAAAGCGTTGTTGATTTTTCCTGGAAATTACACTAAAAATCCTACGAGCAGTTCCCGAGTAATCACACCTTCTCCAAATTGGCAAAAAAAAGCGTTGTTGATTTTTCCTGGAAAATACACTAAAAAACCTACGAGCCGTTCCCGAGTAATCCCATCTTCTCCAAATTGGCCAAAAAAAGCGTTGTTGATTTTTCCTGGAAAATACACTAAAAATCTTACGAGCCGTTCCCGAGTAATCACACCTTCTCCAAATTGGCCAAAAAAAAGCGTTGCTGATTTTTCCTGGAAAATATATTAAAAATTTTATGAGCCGTTTCCGAGTAATCCCATCTTCTCCAAATTGGCCAAAAAAAGCGTTGCTGATTTTTCCTGAAAAATACACTAAAAATCCTACGAGCCGTTCCCGAGTAATCACACCTTCTCCAAATTGGCCAAAAAAAGCGTTGCTGATTTTTCCTGGAAAATACACTAAAAAACCTACGAGCCGTTCCCGAGTAATCCCATCTTCTCCAAATTAGAAAAAAAAGCGTTGCTGATTTTTCCTGGAAAATACACTAAAAATCGTACGAGCCGTTCCCGAGTAATCACACCTTCTCCAAATTGGCCAAAAAAAAAGCGTTGATGATTTTTCCTGGAAAATATATTAAAAATTTTATGAGCCGTTCCCGAGTAATCCCATCTTCTCCAAATTGGCCAAAAAAAGCGTTGCTGATTTTTCCTGGAAAATACACTAAAAATCTTACGAGCCGTTCCCGAGTAATCACACCTTCTCCAAATTGGCCAAAAAAAGCGTTGCTGATTTTTCCTGAAAAATACATCAAAAATCTTACGAGCCGTTCTCGAGTAATCACACCTTCTCCAAATTAGAAAAAAAGCGTTGCTGATTTTTCCTGGAAAATACACTTAAAATCCTACGAGCCGTTCCCGAGTAATCCCATCTTCTCCAAATTGGCAAAAAAAAAGCGTTGCTGATTTTTCCTGGAAAATACACTAAAAATCCTACGAGCCGTTCCCGAGTAATCACACCTTGTCCAAATTGGCCAAAAAAAAGCGTTGCTGATTTTTCCTGGAAATACACTAAAAATCCTACGAGCCGTTCCCGAGTAATCCCATCTTCTCCAAATTAGAAAAAAAAGCGTTGCTGATTTTTCCTGGAAAAAACATCAAAAATCTTACGAGCCGTTCCCGAGTAATCACACCTTCTCCAAATTGGCAAAAAAAAGCGTTGCTGATTTTTCCTGGAAAAAACATCAAAAATCTTACGAGCCGTTCCCGAGTAATCCCATCTTCTCCAAATTAGCAAAAAAAGCGTTGCTGATTTTTCCTGGAAAATACACTAAAAAACCTACGAGCCGTTCCCGAGTAATCACACCTTCTCCAAATTGGCCAAAAAAAGCGTTGTTGATTTTTCCTGGAAAATACACTTAAAATCTTACGAGCCGTTCCCGAGTAATCACACCTTCTCCAAATTGGCCAAAAAAAAGCGTTGCTGATTTTTCCTGGAAAATACACTAAAAAACCTACGAGCCGTTCCCGAGTAATCACACCTTCTCCAAATTGGCCAAAAAAAGCGTTGCTGATTTTTCCTGGAAATTACACCTAAAATCCTACGAGCCATTCCCGAGTAATCACAGCTTCTCCAAATTGGCCAAAAAAAGCGTTGCTGATTTTTCCTGGAAAATACACTAAAAATCCTACGAGCCGTTCCCGAGTAATCACACCTTCTCCAAATTGCCAAAAAAAGCGTTGCTGATTTTTCCAGGAAAATACACTAAAAATCCTACGAGCCGTTCCCGAGTAATCACACCTTCTCCAAATTGGCCAAAAAAAAGCGTTGCTGATTTTTCCTGGAAAAAAAATCAAAAATCCTACGAGCCGTTCCCGAGTAATCCCATCTTCTCCAAATTGGCAAAAAAAAAACGTTGCTGATTTTTCCTGGAAAATACACTAAAAATCTTACGAGCCGTTCCCGAGTAATCACACCTTCTCCAAATTGGCCAAAAAAAGCGTTGCTGATTTTTCCTGGAAAATACACTAAAAATCTTACGAGCCGTTTCCGAGTAATCACACCTTCTCCAAATTGGCCAAAAAAAAGCGTTGCTGATTTTTCCTGGAAAATACACTAAAAAACCTACGAGCCGTTCCCGAGTAATCACACCTTCTCCAAATTGGCCAAAAAAAGCGTTGCTGATTTTTCCTGGAAAATATATTAAAAATTTTATGAGCCGTTCCCGAGTAATCACACCTTCTCCAAATTGGCAAAAAAAAAGCGTTGCTGATTTTTCCTGGAAAATACACCAAAAATCTTACGAGCCGTTCCCGAGTAATCACACCTTCTCCAAATTGGCCAAAAAAAAGCGTTGCTGATTTTTTCTGGAAAATACACTAAAAAACCTACGAGCCGTTCCCGAGTAATCCCATCTTCTCCAAATTGGCCAAAAAAAGCGTTGCTGATTTTTCCTGGAAATTACACTAAAAATCCTACGAGCCGTTCCCGAGTAATCACACCTTCTCCAAATTGGCCAAAAAAAAGCGTTGTTGATTTTTCCTGGAAAATACACTAAAAATCTTACGAGTCGTTCCCGAGTAATCACACCTTCTCCAAATTGGCCAAAAAAAGCGTTGCTGATTTTTCCTGGAAAAAACATCAAAAATCTTACGAGCAGTTCCCGAGTAATCACACCATCTCCAAATTGGCCAAAAAAAAGCGTTGCTGATTTTTCCTGGAAAATACACTAAAAAACCTACGAGCCGTTCCCGAGTAATCACACCTTCTCCAAATTGGCAAAAAAAAGCGTTGCTGATTTTTCCTGGAAATTACACTAAAAAACCTACGAGCCGTTCCCGAGTAATCCCATCTTCTCCAAATTGGCCAAAAAAAGCGTTGCTGATTTTTCCTGGAAAATACACTAAAACACCTACGAGCCGTTCCCGAGTAATCACACCTTCTCCAAATTGGCAAAAAAAAGCGTTGTTGATTTTTCCTGGAAAATACACTAAAAATCTTACGAGCCGTTCCCGAGTAATCCCATCTTCTCCAAATTGGCCAAAAAAAAACGTTGCTGATTTTTCCTGGAAAATACACTAAAAAACCTACGAGCCGTTCCCGAGTAATCACACCTTCTCCAAATTGGCCAAAAAAAAGCGTTGCTGATTTTTCCTGGAAAATACACTAAAAAACCTACGAGCCGTTCCCGAGTAAAATCATCTTCTCCAAATTAGCAAAAAAAAAAGCGTTGCTGATTTTTCCTGGAAAATACACTAAAATCCTACGAGCCGTTCCCGAGTAATCACACCTTCTCCAAATTGGCCAAAAAAAAAGCGTTGCTGATTTTTCCTGGAAAATACACTAAAAATCTTACGAGCCGTTCCCGAGTAATCCCATCTTCTCCAAATTAGAAAAAAAAGCGTTGCTGATTTTTCCTGGAAAATACACTAAAAATCCTACGAGCCGTTCCGGAGTAATCCCATCTTCTCCAAATTAGCAAAAAAAAGCGTTGCTAATTTTTCCTGGAAAATACACTTAAAATCCTACGAGCCGTTCCCGAGTAATCACACCTTCTCCAAATTGGCAAAAAAAAGCGTTGCTGATTTTTCCTGGAAAATACACTAAAAATCCTACGAGCCGTTCCCGAGTAATCACACCTTCTCCAAATTGGCCAAAAAAAAGCGTTGCTGATTTTTCCTGGAAAAAACATCAAAAATCTTACGAGCCGTTCCCGAGTAATCCCATCTTCTCCAAATTGGCCAAAAAAAGCGTTGCTGATTTTTCCTGGAAAATACACTAAAAATCTTACGAGCCGTTCCCGAGTAATCACACCTTCTCCAAATTAGAAAAAAAAGCGTTGCTGATTTTTCCTGGAAAATACACTAAAAATCCTACGAGCAGTTCCCGAGTAATCACACCTTCTCCAAATTGGCCAAAAAAAGCGTTGCTGATTTTTCCTGGAAAAAACATCAAAAATCTTACGAGCCGTTCCCGAGTAATCACACCTTCTCCAAATTGGCCAAAAAAAAGCGTTGCTGATTTTTCCTGGAAAATACACTAAAAAACCTACGAGCCGTTCCCGAGTAATCACACCTTCTCCAAATTGGCCAAAAAAAAGCGTTGCTGATTTTTCCTGGAAAAAACATCAAAAATCTTACGAGCCGTTTCCGAGTAATCACACCTTCTCCAAATTGGCCAAAAAAAAGCGTTGCTGATTTTTCCTGGAAAATACACTAAAAAACCTACGAGCCGTTCCCGAGTAATCCCATCTTCTCCAAATTAGAAAAAAAAGCGTTGCTGATTTTTCCTGGAAAATACACTAAAAAACCTACGAGCCGTTCCCGAGTAATCACACCTTCTCCAAATTGGCCAAAAAAAGCGTTGTTGATTTTTTCGGGAAAATACACTAAAAATCCTACGAGCCGTTCCCGAGTAATCACAGCTTCTCCAAATTGGCCAAAAAAAGCGTTGCTGATTTTTCCTTGAAAATACACTAAAAATCCTACGAGCCGTTCCCGAGTAATCACACCTTCTCCAAATTGGCAAAAAAAAGCGTTGCTGATTTTTCCTGGAAAATACACTAAAAATCTTACGAGCCGTTCCCGAGTAATCCCATCTTCTCCAAATTGGCCAAAAAAAAGCGTTGCTGATTTTTCCTGGAAAATACACTAAAAATCTTACGAGCCGTTCCCGAGTAATCACACCTTCTCCAAATTGGCCAAAAAAAGGCGTTGCTGATTTTTCCTGGAAAAAACACTAAAAATCTTACGAGCCGTTCCCGAGTAATCACACCTTCTCCAAATTGGCCAAAAAAAAGCGTTGCTGATTTTTCCTGGAAAATACACTAAAAAACCTACGAGCCGTTCCCGAGTAATCCCATCTTCTCCAAATTAGAAAAAAAAGCGTTGCTGATTTTTCCTGGAAAATACATCAAAAATCTTACGAGCCGTTCCCGAGTAATCACACCTTCTCCAAATTGGCCAAAAAAAGCGTTGCTGATTTTTCCTGGAAATTACACCTAAAATCCTACGAGCCATTCCCGAGTAATCACAGCTTCTCCAAATTGGCCAAAAAAAGCGTTGCTGATTTTTCCTGGAAAATACACTAAAAATCCTACGAGCCGTTCCCGAGTAATCACACCTTCTCCAAATTGCCAAAAAAAGCGTTGCTGATTTTTCCTGGAAAATACACTAAAAATCCTACGAGCCGTTCCCGAGTAATCACACCTTCTCCAAATTGGCCAAAAAAAAGCGTTGCTGATTTTTCCTGGAAAAAACATCAAAAATCCTACGAGCCGTTCCCGAGTAATCCCATCTTCTCCAAATTGGCCAAAAAAAAGCGTTGCTGATTTTTCCTGGAAAAAACATCAAAAATCCTACGAGCCGTTCCCGAGTAATCCCATCTTCTCCAAATTGGCCAAAAAAAAGCGTTGCTGATTTTTCCTGGAAAATACACTAAAAATCCTACGAGCCGTTCCCGAGTAATCACACCTTCTCCAAATTGGCCAAAAAAAGCGTTGTTGATTTTTCCTGGAAAATACACTAAAAATCCTACGAGCCGTTTTCGAGTAATCCCATCTTCTCCAAATTGGCAAAAAAAAAACGTTGCTGATTTTTCCTGGAAAATACACTAAAAATCTTACGAGCCGTTCCCGAGTAATCACACCTTCTCCAAATTGGCCAAAAAAAGCGTTGCAGATTTTTCCTGGAAAATACACTAAAAATCTTACGAGCCGTTTCCGAGTAATCACACCTTCTCCAAATTGGCCAAAAAAAAGCGTTGCTGATTTTTCCTGGAAAATACACTAAAAAACCTACGAGCCGTTCCCGAGTAATCACACCTTCTCCAAATTGGCCAAAAAAAGCGTTGCTGATTTTTCCTGGAAAATATATTAAAAATTTTATGAGCCGTTCCCGAGTAATCACACCTTCTCCAAATTGGCAAAAAAAAAGCGTTGCTGATTTTTCCTGGAAAATACACTAAAAATCTTACGAGCCGTTCCCGAGTAATCACACCTTCTCCAAATTGGCCAAAAAAAAGCGTTGCTGATTTTTCCTGGAAAATACACTAAAAAACCTACGAGCCGTTCCCGAGTAATCCCATCTTCTCCAAATTGGCCAAAAAAAGCGTTGCTGATTTTTCCTGGAAATTACACTAAAAATCCTACGAGCCGTTCCCGAGTAATCACAACTTCTCCAAATTGGCCAAAAAAAAGCGTTGTTGATTTTTCCTGGAAAATACACTAAAAATCTTACGAGCCGTTCCCGAGTAATCACACCTTCTCCAAATTGGCCAAAAAAAGCGTTGCTGATTTTTCCTGGAAATTACACTAAAAATCCTACGAGCCGTTCCCGAGTAATCACACCTTCTCCAAATTGGCCAAAAAAAAGCGTTGCAGATTTTTCCTGGAAAATACACTAAAAATCTTACGAGCCGTTTCCGAGTAATCACACCTTCTCCAAATTGGCCAAAAAAAAGCGTTGCTGATTTTTCCTGGAAAATACACTAAAAAACCTACGAGCCGTTCCCGAGTAATCACACCTTCTCCAAATTGGCCAAAAAAAGCGTTGCTGATTTTTCCTGGAAAATATATTAAAAATTTTATGAGCCGTTCCCGAGTAATCACACCTTCTCCAAATTGGCAAAAAAAAAGCGTTGCTGATTTTTCCTGGAAAATACACTAAAAATCTTACGAGCCGTTCCCGAGTAATCACACCTTCTCCAAATTGGCCAAAAAAAAGCGTTGCTGATTTTTCCTGGAAAATACACTAAAAAACCTACGAGCCGTTCCCGAGTAATCCCATCTTCTCCAAATTGGCCAAAAAAAGCGTTGCTGATTTTTCCTGGAAATTACACTAAAAATCCTACGAGCCGTTCCCGAGTAATCACACCTTCTCCAAATTGGCCAAAAAAAGCGTTGCTGATTTTTCCTGGAAAAAACATCAAAAATCTTACGAGCCGTTCCCGAGTAATCACACCTTCTCCAAATTGGCCAAAAAAAGCGTTGCTGATTTTTCCTGGAAATTACACTAAAAATCCTACGAGCCGTTCCCGAGTAATCACACCTTCTCCAAATTGGCCAAAAAAAAGCGTTGTTGATTTTTCCTGGAAAATACACTAAAAATCTTACGAGCCGTTCCCGAGTAATCACACCTTCTCCAAATTGGCCAAAAAAAGCGTTGCTGATTTTTCCTGGAAATTACACCTAAAATCCTACGAGCCATTCCCGAGTAATCACAGCTTCTCCAAATTGGCCAAAAAAAGCGTTGCTGATTTTTCCTGGAAAATACACTAAAAATCTTACGAGCCGTTCCCGAGTAATCACACCTTCTCCAAATTGGCCAAAAAAAGGCGTTGCTGATTTTTCCTGGAAAAAACACTAAAAATCTTACGAGCCGTTCCCGAGTAATCACACCTTCTCCAAATTGGCCAAAAAAAAGCGTTGCTGATTTTTCCTGGAAAATACACTAAAAAACCTACGAGCCGTTCCCGAGTAATCCCATCTTCTCCAAATTAGAAAAAAAAGCGTTGCTGATTTTTCCTGGAAAATACATCAAAAATCTTACGAGCCGTTCCCGAGTAATCACACCTTCTCCAAATTGGCCAAAAAAAGCGTTGCTGATTTTTCCTGGAAATTACACCTAAAATCCTACGAGCCATTCCCGAGTAATCACAGCTTCTCCAAATTGGCCAAAAAAAGCGTTGCTGATTTTTCCTGGAAAATACACTAAAAATCCTACGAGCCGTTCCCGAGTAATCACACCTTCTCCAAATTGCCAAAAAAAGCGTTGCTGATTTTTCCTGGAAAATACACTAAAAATCCTACGAGCCGTTCCCGAGTAATCACACCTTCTCCAAATTGGCCAAAAAAAAGCGTTGCTGATTTTTCCTGGAAAAAACATCAAAAATCCTACGAGCCGTTCCCGAGTAATCCCATCTTCTCCAAATTGGCCAAAAAAAAGCGTTGCTGATTTTTCCTGGAAAAAACATCAAAAATCCTACGAGCCGTTCCCGAGTAATCCCATCTTCTCCAAATTGGCCAAAAAAAAGCGTTGCTGATTTTTCCTGGAAAATACACTAAAAATCCTACGAGCCGTTCCCGAGTAATCACACCTTCTCCAAATTGGCCAAAAAAAGCGTTGTTGATTTTTCCTGGAAAATACACTAAAAATCCTACGAGCCGTTTTCGAGTAATCCCATCTTCTCCAAATTGGCAAAAAAAAAACGTTGCTGATTTTTCCTGGAAAATACACTAAAAATCTTACGAGCCGTTCCCGAGTAATCACACCTTCTCCAAATTGGCCAAAAAAAGCGTTGCAGATTTTTCCTGGAAAATACACTAAAAATCTTACGAGCCGTTTCCGAGTAATCACACCTTCTCCAAATTGGCCAAAAAAAAGCGTTGCTGATTTTTCCTGGAAAATACACTAAAAAACCTACGAGCCGTTCCCGAGTAATCACACCTTCTCCAAATTGGCCAAAAAAAGCGTTGCTGATTTTTCCTGGAAAATATATTAAAAATTTTATGAGCCGTTCCCGAGTAATCACACCTTCTCCAAATTGGCAAAAAAAAAGCGTTGCTGATTTTTCCTGGAAAATACACTAAAAATCTTACGAGCCGTTCCCGAGTAATCACACCTTCTCCAAATTGGCCAAAAAAAAGCGTTGCTGATTTTTCCTGGAAAATACACTAAAAAACCTACGAGCCGTTCCCGAGTAATCCCATCTTCTCCAAATTGGCCAAAAAAAGCGTTGCTGATTTTTCCTGGAAATTACACTAAAAATCCTACGAGCCGTTCCCGAGTAATCACACCTTCTCCAAATTGGCCAAAAAAAAGCGTTGTTGATTTTTCCTGGAAAATACACTAAAAATCTTACGAGCCGTTCCCGAGTAATCACACCTTCTCCAAATTGGCCAAAAAAAGCGTTGCTGATTTTTCCTGGAAAAAACATCAAAAATCTTACGAGCCGTTCCCGAGTAATCACACCTTCTCCAAATTGGCCAAAAAAAGCGTTGCTGATTTTTCCTGGAAAATACACTAAAAAACCTACGAGCCGTTCCTGAGTAATCCCATCTTCTCCAAATTGGCCAAAAAAAGCGTTGCTGATTTTTCCTGGAAAATACACTAAAAATCCTACGAGCCGTTCCCGAGTAATCACACCTTCTCCAAATTGGCCAAAAAAAGCGTTGCTGATTTTTCCTGGAAAAAACATCAAAAATCTTACGAGCAGTTCCCGAGTAATCACACCATCTCCAAATTGGCCAAAAAAAAGCGTTGCTGATTTTTCCTGGAAAATACACTAAAAATCCTACGAGCCGTTCCCGAGTAATCACACCTTCTCCAAATTGGCCAAAAAAAGCGTTGTTGATTTTTCCTGGAAAATACACTAAAAATCCTACGAGCCGTTTTCGAGTAATCCCATCTTCTCCAAATTGGCAAAAAAAAAACGTTGCTGATTTTTCCTGGAAAATACACTAAAAATCTTACGAGCCGTTCCCGAGTAATCACACCTTCTCCAAATTGGCCAAAAAAAGCGTTGCAGATTTTTCCTGGAAAATACACTAAAAATCTTACGAGCCGTTTCCGAGTAATCACACCTTCTCCAAATTGGCCAAAAAAAAGCGTTGCTGATTTTTCCTGGAAAATACACTAAAAAACCTACGAGCCGTTCCCGAGTAATCACACCTTCTCCAAATTGGCCAAAAAAAGCGTTGCTGATTTTTCCTGGAAATTACACTAAAAATCCTACGAGCCGTTCCCGAGTAATCACACCTTCTCCAAATTGGCCAAAAAAAAAGCGTTGTTGATTTTTCCTGGAAAATACACTAAAAATCTTACGAGCCGTTCCCGAGTAATCACACCTTCTCCAAATTGGCCAAAAAAAAGCGTTGCTGATTTTTCCTGGAAAAAACATCAAAAATCTTACGAGCCGTTCCCGAGTAATCACACCTTCTCCAAATTGGCCAAAAAAAGCTTTGCTGATTTTTCCTGGAAAATACACTAAAAATCTTACGAGCCGTTCCCGAGTAATCACACCTTCTCCAAATTGGCCAAAAAAAAAGCGTTGTTGATTTTTCCTGGAAAAAACATCAAAAATCTTACGAGCCGTTCCCGAGTAATCACACCTTCTCCAAATTGGCAAAAAAAAGCGTTGCTAATTTTTCCTGGAAAATACACTTAAAATCCTACGAGCCGTTCCCGAGTAATCACACCTTCTCCAAATTGGCAAAAAAAAAGCGTTGCACATTTTTCCTGG